>JARHVA010004414.1:1405000-1445000 GCA_037957365.1 Torreya grandis | reverse complement strand
CCAGGACTAGGACTAGAAGGTAATTTATTCAAAGTAATCAAATGTTTTGGACCTATGTTAGCTGTCTTACTAGGGTTGGCATTTATGTATGCATGGCCAACAATGGGACTCAACTAAGATGTAAGTTTACTTTTTAATATCGTCACTACCTCACCAGTTTTAATAGGTTTGACATTGATATATGCATAGCTTACTCTAGGACTCATACTAGAAGGAAGCTCATTCTTCAATATGCTAGTTGATCTCACACTGGTCTTAACAAATCTGGTGTTGGTATATACATGACCTACTCCTAAAGTTGGACTAGAAGGCAATCCATTCAAATTAATCAAATGTTTTCACCTTATTTTGGTTGTCTTAATATGGATGTAATTTATGTACGTATGGCCAACACCTATGCTTGGCCCATATGGAAGTTATTTTATCAAAATTTTCACTACCTCACCAATTTTTATAGGCCTAATGTTGATATATTCATGGCTGACTCTAGGACTTGAACCAAAAGGAAGCTTATTCTTCAATATGTTTTTTGATCTAATGCTAGTATTAATAAGAATGGTGTTGGTACATGCATGAACCACTCTAGGGCTTGGACCAAAAGGGAGCTTACTCTTCAATGTACTTATTTTTCTGTGAGGAGGTATGACTTACGTGTGATCAATATTCTCAAAAAAATTGGGATTTGTAGAGTATATATTCTCAACATATTTTAGCATGACTCAACCTGGACTTACACTTTCTATATTAAATTATACTATAATCAAAATAAGCAACAACAAAGCCATCATGATGATAAAAAAACTTCTCCTCATTATATTAGTTTATGATGAATTGAATGTATTGATATTATTTTGGAGAGATTGAAAATACAAAAAGCAATGAGTCTAAAATCAATTATAGTCAGAATGTGTTGATAACTAATGTTGGTCTTTTAGTTCCATGATATTTGTCATGTTGTGTATCATGCACAAATTTAATTTTTTAGGTTCTTTTTTATATGCTATGTTTCATTTTGGCTCTTGTTCCTTGCTTATTTCTTTATTTAGAGTTAGATCAAATTTAGATAGTTAGTTTAGATAGTTTAGGTTTCAAATAGAAAATTTTGTTTTCATCATTGAGTTGCATGTCATCTAACATAGAGAATAATGCATGTCAAATGCATGGTTAGACTTTTAGTTTATATTAGTCTATTTTTAATTACAATGAACTATGTAATAGTGTAGTTCTTATTTTATATATGCATTAATAAAGATATAGTCATGCAGCCTATAAAAAATACATAATTGTTTGTGTGCTCTATTTTTTCTAAGTTAAATATTGTTTTTCTTTCTTTAATTATGATTATCTAAATTCAATTAGCTCATTAAGGGGATAGGGCTATTTCAAAATCTATATTTGGTATCAGAGCAAGTATTTTATTTTGGATTAAAGATTTAGTGGTTGGAATTTTACCAAAGGTTTATCATACTGAATTCTAAGTCACCCATTCTAGAAATTAATGCAAATGAGTATGATTATTGGTGCATTAAAATGATAACATTTTTGATAGGAAAATATTTATGAAAGATTATTTAATCAGGTTGTGCAGAGCCAGCTGATTGAAATTCCCTCATAGCCAATGAAAAAATAGCTTAGAAGGAGGCTAAGAAGAAGAATGCTCAAGCCTTATTTCATATTAAAATAGATCTAGATAAGAGCCTATTTCCAAGAATTTTAAGAGAAAATACAATAGAGGATGATTAGAAGACTCTAAAAGAATATTACCAAGATAGTGATCAAGTCAAAGTTGACAAGTTACAAACAATGAAGAGAGAATTTGAGAAATTAAAGATGCAAGAAGATGAAAGTGTGATTACCTATTGTGTCAGAGCAAAATATGTGGTCAATATGATGGTTACACTTGGTGAAATTGTGAAGAATTAGGTTGTGATCAAAAAGGTGTTGATGACTCTCACACCAAGGTGGAACCATGTTGCCATAATCATAGAAGAAAGTAAGAATTTGTCTACCCTTGAATTTGATCACTTAGTAGGATCTTTGACGTATCATGAAGAAAGATTAAGAGATTCATTTGGAGATAGTGATGAGAAAGCCTTTTCCTCCAATGTACAAATCACAAAGAATGAAGATTCCAATAGTAGCACCAAAAGTAGTCAAGTCCAAGGTAGAGGTCAAAATCAGAATCATTCAAAAGGAAATAGAGGTAGAGGTGATTTTAGAGGAAGAGGTGGAGGGTGATTTGATAAAAAGAATGTCCAATGTTACCATTGTAATTGGTATGGCCACTTTGAAATAGATTTCATATTAAAAGAAGGTAAAAATGTTCATTATGATTAAGAAGGTGATCAGAATCCTCTAGATCATTTATTGTCATCCTATGTCAAAGCTGAAAATAATAGTAAAGATGTTTGGTATTTAGATTTTGGATGTTCTAACCATATGTCAAGAAATGAGAGATTATTTTCAACAATGGATGGAAGTTTCAAATCCAAGATCCATCTTGGTGATGACAAATCATTGGAGGTTGCTGTAAAAGGAACTATGGAAGTCCATACAAAAGAAGGTATGAAGAGTGTTAAAGACATTTATTACACTCCATAGTTAAAGCATAATATGTTGAGTGCTAGACAATTGTGTGAGAATAATTATAAAATTGGATTTAAAAATCAGCAATATCTAATTTTTGATCAAAATCAGGTTAATAGAGTGGTTACAATTGTGCCTATGACAAAGAATAGGATGTTCCCATTGAAGATTAGTGAACATAATAATAACCATGCCAATATGGCATATGAGGATACAAGTTGGTTATGGCATCTCAGGTATGGGTATTTAAATTTTCATAGTTTGAAGATTCTAACATCAAATCCATTAGTTTCTAGTTTGCCTAAAGTTGAAGAGCTCAAGTAAATTTGTGAAGGTTGTGCTAAAAGAAATCATGCAAAGGAGAAATTTTCAAAGGGCAATGCATGGAGGACCCATCATCTAGTTCAACTTGTTCACTCAAATATTTGTGGTCCTATGCAGACAAAGATTTTGGGTAATTCATCATATTTTATCACTTTTATTGATGATTAGTCACAAAATTATTGGGTTTATTTTTTGAAGACCAAGGGTGAAGCTCATGATACATTCAAGAGGTTTAAAGTCCCTGTGGAAAATGAAAAAGGGTACAAAATTAAATGCTTAATGATTGATCATGAAGGATAATTTTGTTCAAAATTATTTCAAGGTTATTGTAATATGCATGGCATCATAAGACAACTCACCATTGCCTACACACCGCAATAAACTGGTGTAGTTGAAAGGAAGAATCATGCAGTGGTGGAGATGGCACAGAGTATGATTCAAACAAAGGGATTAAGCAATTCTTTTTGGGGAGATGCAGTTATTATAGTAGTATATATTCTCAATGAAAGTTTGATTAGTTCACTTGACATGATGAATCCATAGGAAGCCTTTTATGATAAAAATCCGAATGTTAAATCATTTCAAAGTTTTTGGTTGTTTAGCCTATATTCATGTTCTTGATCAAAAGAGATAAAAGTTAGATCCCAAAAGTGAGTCATTTATTTTTGTTGGATATAGTGAGGAAATTAAGGCTTACATTTTATATAATCATCTCACTAATAGGTTTATTGTGTTAATAGAAGTGATTTTTGATGAATGGGGAGTTTATGGTCATGAAAAAGGCCATATGGAGAAGTCAAAATTTATTTTATATGATGTTATTATTGATGATATTGATCACGAGCAGCCCACTAATGTTTTTTTTCAAGTGCTACAAATCCACCAAATAGCCCCTCATCTAGTTGTTCAATTCCAAGTGCAAGTTCAACTTCAAGTCCTAGTTTTACACGGAAGGTAAAAGGATTGAGTGACATCTATCAAAGGAGTACAAATAAAGCACATGAAGAAAATCCAAGAGGTGAGATAGTGAATTTTTATTTACTTACCAAGGCTGATTTTGAACCATCATGTTTTGAAGATGCATGTACTAATGAGGTTTGGATCCAATAAATTCAATAAGAGATGAATTCTATTCACATGAATGACACTTGGGAGCTTACAAAGCTTTCACATGATAAGAAGAAAATTGGCACCAAATGAGTCTACAAGACTAAGTATAACAATGATGGAAGTGTTGAAAGGCATTAATCAAGATTAGTTGTTAAAGGATTCACACAAAAATTTGACATTGATTATGAAGAGACATTTTCACTAGTAGCAAGACAAGAAACCACTAGAATGCTGATTTCATTAACAACTCAAAAGAATTGGAGCATCTATCATATGGATGTCAAAAGTGCCTTCTTGAAGGGATACTTAGAAGAGGAAGTATATGTGGAGTAGCCACAAGGTTTTGAAGTACAAAGAAATAAAATCATGTCTTCAAGTTGAAGAAGGCTTTGTATGGCCTCAAGAAAGCACCAAGAGCACGGTATGCTAGGATTGAATGATATTTTCAAGAGAATGACTTTTAAAGAAGTAAGAGTGAACCTACCATTTACTACAAACAAGAAGGTCAAGGTATTTTTATTGTAAGTATTTATGTTGATGACTTGTATATGGGTAGCAGTTCTAAGATGAAGGATGAATTCAAAGTTGCTATGATGAATGAATTTGAGATGAAAAGATTTAGGTCTCATGAAATACATTCTAGGAATGGAGGTTCATCAAAGTGAGAATGAAATGTTCATTTGTCAAACAAATTATGCCAAAGATAAATTGAATACATTTTATATGGTTGATTGTAAACCATTCTCCACTCCAGTTGCTCATGGACTTGTGTTGTGTAGAGATGATGGTGCTGAAATAGTTGATGAGACAGCTTATTGGAGCACTGTTAGAAGATTGATGTTTTTAACTCACACAAGCATTGATATTGTATATTCAGTTTCACTTATTTCAAGGTACATGATAGAGCCATCTGAAATACATATGAAGACAACCAAGAGAATTTTGAGGTATATGAGAGGCACTCTAGATTTTGGTATTCATTACTACACTTCTAAAAGGTTTAATCTTGTTGATTTTAGTGATTCTGATTGGGGAGGTAGTTTGAATGACTGAAAGTCTACCTCTGATAATTGTTTTTCTTTTAGTTCTAGTTTGATTACTTGGAGCTCAAAAAAACAAGCAGAGTATGTTGCAGTCATTTTAGCGGGTACACAAGCATTATGGCTTAGAAAAATTCTTGAAGAAAATGGATAGATACAAATCCAGCCCACAATGATTTTTTGTGATAACATTAGTGCCATAAAATTGGCCAAGATTCCAGTCCATCATAGCAGAATAAAACATTTTAATTTAAAGCATTATTTTATTGGAGATTTAGTGCAGAAGAAGGCAGTAGAATTGCAATACATCAGCACTAAAAATTAATTAGCAGATATCTTCACTAAGGCAGTTGCAGTGGATCAGTTTTTGATACTTAGAGATCAGATTGCAAGCCCTCTCAGCATCAAGGGGGAGTATGTGAATAACTGATGCTTGTCTTTCAGTTCCAAGGTAATTGCCATGCTATGTATCATTCACAGATTTAATTTGTTAGGTTCTTTTTTGTATGCCATGTTGCATGTTGGTTCTTGTCCCATGTTTTTTCTTTAGTTAGAGTTAGAGCAGATTTAGACAATTAGTTTAAACAGTTTAGGTTTCAGTTAGCATATTTTGTTTTTAACATTGAGCTGCCTATCATCTAGCACATATAACAATGCATGCCAAATGCGAGGTTAGACTTTTAGTTTCTTTCAGTCTATTTTTAGTTACAGCGAACTATGTAATAGTGTGGTTCTTCTTTTATATATCCATTAATAAAGACACAGTCGTGCAGCCTACCAAAAAAATATAGAATTGTGTGTGTGCTCTGTTTTTTTCTGACTTAATTGTTTTTATTCTTTTTGTTGTTATGATTATTTGAAATCAATCAGCTGGTTAAGGGGATAGGGCTGTTTCAGAATCTATAGAACGGATATGAACAAGAGAGGAAGAGAGAATTAATTGGCTCTTGAATTGAAGGGAAAGGACGGATACAAATCAAATGGGAAACTACGTATTTACAAGGCGGAGGTGGAAAGTTGCAAATTGCAAAGCCGAAGTCATTCGTGGTGGTTGAGTTGAAGTACGTTCACAAATCCACGTCCATGTTCAAAATTATCACTCATGGTGGTGATTTATATGCATCCGCGCGAATAATTTGATTACGCGCGATGACCATGCGTTTGATAACCGAGTTGGAAATTGTATGCATGTTTAAAATAATTAGGGGATTAATGTATTATTTTAAACCATTAGTTTTTATTCTTACAATTTGAGTTCTTGTTTTTTTAATTCATACGTGTACTGACATTTTCCATACATATGAAATGTCACGTGTGAGACTCTCTAAGGCATGGGTTTTATAATTAATATCATTTTTTTATTGACTAACTTTAATATCTAAGTCTTTTCCTGTACAACAATACTTTTTCAACGATACTTTTTCCATTCAAACTGGACGTTGAGATTCTCCATTATCTTGTGCAACGCTGCGTGCCCTCACGCCAGACCTCCTCTTAATTTTTCAAAACATGCATATGTTTACGAGGATAGCTAACAGTGGAATATGTTAAATTCAACGAACAATTCTCATTATGATGTACAACGACATCATTCTGTTTTGTAAACTTTAGAGCTATATTACTTTTTAAAAATTATTAAAAGCTATTTGTGGAAAAAAAAAGCAAATTGAACTTACGAAATCACGTCCCAAAGCCTATCACAATAGAGAGGATTAGGAAAGCACCCCCCCCCCCAAAAAAAAAAAGAAAAAAAAGAACTTAAAATACGTTGTCAATATAACAGATCACAGGTTTAAAAAAATATTATAAAACCATAAAAAAAATTAGGTAGTCGTAGACAAAAGGCCGAAAGTAGGCAGAAGATCTTGGCCATTGAGTTTGCCTCAATTAACATTAAGTCATCATCCTTAGGCAAGGGTTCCCAAATACTATTTGTATTATTTTTTTCGTTCACTACCTCAACATTATCATGGAGCTTTGTTTGCATCTCATCAAGAGAGGACTTGCCATGAGAGATAGCCAAGGCCAAGCACAAGTATTTTTCATGATAGGGAAGAGTCCAACCTATATGTAATTAGAAATGCATTAGATCCACAAATCAATTCTAGCTTGGAGAAGATAGATCCTACTTATACTTTCGATTGGTGATACATTAGATAATCAAGAACATGACTAATATGGATCCACTAGACCCAATTTGGGGATCTCTTATCACAAATAATATCACTAGGGAGGGTTCCAAAGCCTCCAGTCAAGCAAAATCATGCAATAACCCAAACTAAGTCTTATGTTTTCATATTCACTATATTAATAACAAGTAAAGCAAATGAATCTAATCTAGTGCTCATCAAAGCTTGTGGCACAAAGTGGGGGTTAGTAAACAAATAAATGTAAACATGCATTAGAGAATCCTAATTAAACTATGTATAAGTAAGACCCTAATACATGGAGAGGAAAAGTAATATTATTCAAAATCTATTACTTATATTACTTCTATCTACTAAAGAGATGAGCAAAATTAGAAATACATAACTTGAAGATTAACCCATTGAGACTCAATCTCTTCCTTGGCCAAAGGTGATTCGTAAGAGGTTGTTGTGGTTTATAAGGATCAATAAAACAAACCAAAACATTCAAGACTCTTCTACAATATTAGATTCTTCTCCTTGTAGAAACCCTAAGCGAAGGCTCCTCAAGTAAAATGGTGGAAGAGCATATTGTAAACAAGCGAAAATAAATAATAAATCTTGATCTCTATATAATAATGAGAAAATAAATGTGTTTATATAGGTGGGTCTAACCCTAAACCCTTCTAAAAGTTTTGGTAGATAAGGTTGACACAATCAACATAGAATCATTCTTGATAAAATCTCACTAGATCACAGTCTAGGTCAGCCAAGAGCTGAGTAGACTCGAAATAAATTTTGTCATTTAGAGTACAAGGTTAACCTAGTCAATCTAGTCATGTAACAAAAGAGGATTTAGATTAGCAAAATGGCTAATGAAGGTGGTATAAGACTAGAGGAGTATGCAAAAGCAGAGAAAAAGCCTAGGGGAATGGTTTTCAAGAGACAAGTTTGTAGATAACAAGTGAAAAAAAGAACAATAATCCTACAAAGCATCAATGCTTTGCCCACCCTTTTTCTAGTGCACTCCTTTGGGTGTGCACTTAGAGAGATTAAGACTTGATGGGTTCTTAAAAGATAAAAATTATCAATAATTGATAAAGGTTTAAAAGTATTATGTGTATACATATGCCCCATTTTTAACTCATCATGTGTCACATAGGTGCAACAGGGGATGGTGCTTTGAGAAAGAACATAGAAACACACAATGTTGAGGCTAAAAAATTTCTAGTATTTTAAAGTAAAAATAACTAAAAGTAATTGTAATGCATACATTGACTTACCTTTATCATTGGATGGTTGTCTATTGTGTTTATAGTTTTGATTGTGGAGAGTACAAATATTGCTTTTGACAAAACCAAGAATACAAAACTAAACAAATACATGAAATCCAAGATAACTGATGCTATATGGATGGAACATACTTGAAATTTTAGATAGCTAAGGTGACAAGTGTTATGTTAAAATACATGTCTAAGTCAAAACTAATAGTAGATCAGGTAACTAAAAAGCCAAGGCTATTTAAGACCAACAAACTCAAAAAAGAAAACTTAAAGAAAAAAAGACAAACTCATCAAGTCAAACCAAGGATACATGTCAAAAGAGATGGTAATCAAACATCAATGTAAAAACAATAACAATCCTTATTTAAACAAAGATGGAAAATAAAAAATTATAAAACAAATTTGATGAGTAAGCAATAACAATCATTACTCGATCATTAATGAAAAAAGCTGCATAAAAAAGAAAACAAGATTGGTGAGTGAGAAGTAACAATCTAACCTCACTCAATAATGAAAAAAGTACATAAAAGTATAAATAAACTCAGGGGTCAACAAAAAAAGTGGTGCAACAATATTAAATGTTAAAAGAAAGCAAAGCATGTCTAAAAATGTAGAGCCATGGTGTAAAAAAAAGAATCCATAATTACTCAAACATGTTTTGTTCTAAGGATAGATAAAATTAAAACAAAATAGTGCTAGCATGTTGTTAAGATGTGAAGAAGAAGGAAGTATAGATGAGAAAAAATAAATTTAGAATTACAATTTGCATGTGATGGGGGGAAATGAAATGGGTGGACGGAAAAATTAATGAAAAATCAAGGTGAAAGAACTCTTTATTAAATTCAAGACACTCAAAATTAGGTTTGTCAAAATAAGAGGATTGTCAACATTAAGTAATCTAAATAAACTATCTTAGACACCCAAGTCTTAGGTCAACAAATTAAGTATGTAGATCATCCCAGGAAGGTCATATGCATAAAAATTAAAATAGACTTACCTTCCTATAATATGTTCTCCATTCCTTAGGGTCCCTTACAGAGTCATCTATCTACTGTAAAGAATGGGTACTTGCATGAGAAAGTAGGTATCACCATATAATTTATTGAATTCTTCTATTTTAATCTACTGATCTACCATACCTTAATGGACCTCGGCTATAGTGTGAGGTTAATTTTGGGGTCTGAGCTTTGATTGAAGATAAGAAATGTGCTTGTAATCATGTCTTTTATTATGATTTTGAATTTTAAGATTTATATTTTGACTTTTGTATATCATTTCTATTTATTTGAAATGATTTGGAATTTAACTTTCTTGATGGCTTTTTCTAATCCTCATCCATATGGATTTGGAAAATAAAATATGGGTGTTAAAGATGAATTTCATTTTAATACTTGAGAATTGGTTACTAAGAGAGAGAATTCAGAGAGCATGGTGTCTAAGAGTCTCTTAAAGTCAGGTGAATTAAAAGTGCTATCTTGACTTTGACCTTATTTTATCCAATATAGAGTGAAAATAAATTAGGAGAAATTAAACATGAAATAATTTGAGTTACTTCAAATCACAAAAAATGTGAAAAAGGGCAAAAAATGGATACAATGATAACAAAGTGTGATTCTTTATCATAAGAATTAGAGAGATGTAGAAAAACATGATAACATAGTTTGTTGTGTAAGTTTTATCTATCAAAAGAAGTAAAACCTAAAGTTGTGAACAAATATCAAGAACTCGTGACCATTGTAAAACATATTCAAGAAAAATAAATGATAAAACGGTGATTTTATGAATAAGGTCTAGTCCTATCCATAGTCTTACACTACAACTCATAATATAACAGCTTGTGAAGGTGCCAAAAAGCATTGAAAAAAAAAATAAATGAGGTAAGAAAAAGATGGTATTTATAAGAAAGTTCAAATCTTATCCATGGTCTTACACTACAAAATAAAAGATAAATCCAAGAGGTGTCAAAAAATATCTAAAAAGTATGAAAATAAAGAGGATAAATGCACATCATGAGGAAGACCAGGTCCTATCCATAGTTTTACAATGCAACTCATGAGAAAAAGGGAAACCAAAAGACCATAAAGGACTATGATTTGTGAAAGTAGAGAACTATTGCAGAGGGTGGGACCCATATAAGAAACTTATAAAAAATGTTAGATAGATAACATATAAAAAGTATGAAAATAAGGGAAGGATTAGGCAAAATACTTATTTATGAATTATGTGTTAGTGGGCTCTTTGAAAATATGCCTTTAATTGGTTTGAAGGTGATAGGTATTTGGACCAAGAATATCTTTGACTAAATAGGGGCCCCACAATTTTTAGGTATATTTACCTTTTTTGTCATTAGTGTAATCTAATTTAAGGACAAGATCAACAACATTAATCATGCAAACTTTAACACATTTTTTATTTTATTTGGCAATATGAGCTTTGTATTGATGATTATGTTGTAAAGTAAAAAAATGACTCTCATTAATAAATTCAAGAGTATAAAGGTGAGATTCACATAATTTTTTTATCAGATATGATACCATAAAGACAACATGAAGAGAGAGAATCTCAACTTATAATAGAAAGACTGATTTATAACCATAGACTAGAGAGAATGGCATTGCCATAATGGTATTACATATGCTAGTGTGATACACTTAAAGAGAATGATAGAGATGAAGATGATAATTTGTGCATGTTTCATGAATTATTTTTTGAAGAATTTTGTTAAGAATTTTATTGGTGGCCTTGGCTTGACCATTACATTATGGATGATAGGGTGTGGAGAATTTGTGATTGATTTTAAATTTAGCACAAACCTATTTGACATCTTTGTTTTTGAAATTACCACCATTGTTTGAAATGATAGTATGAAACACACCCAAGCAAAAGTTGATTTTATTAAGGGTGAACTTGGAGATGGTGATACTAGTGATATTAATGAGGGGCATAGCCTCAACCCATTTGGTGAAATATTTTGTGGTTGTGATTATAAGGACATGCCCATTTTGAGATCAAATTAATTTATCGATGAGATATAATCCCTATATGAAAAATGGCCATGAAGATTCTACATTTTGAAGCTCAGCTAGAGGGAAATGAATTAAATCATCATTAATTTGGGAAGGATTACATGTTTTAGAAAATTTTATGGCATCATTTTCAAGAGTGGACCCATAGTATCTCATATGTAAGCATTTGTGTGCTATAGCATGTATGCTACAGTGGTCACCATAAATGCCCCTATGTGCTTTTTAATGAAGAGAAGGCACCTCATGTTTCATAACACAATAGAGTAAGGTACATTCAGTATTTTTATAGTATAGGATGTTATATCTAAATACATACTTTACAACTTATTTGTAAATGTATGTCTTTTCATGAGAATCTATGTTAGGAAGATAAGTTTAGAGTTCTAAAAATTGAATGATGTCTTTATACCATAGGCTTTATTAAATGGTGATAGCTTCAATGTGGAAATTAAGTTAATAATGTGGTTGAATAGAGGATGTAGATTTTTATATTTGGATAAGAAAAGTAATATTAATAAAAACTTGGTGAAAATGAAAAAGAGATGTTGAAGAAGCAAGGGAATCAACAATAGAATTTTATGGCAAGGGATAAGCTTGATAGTGAAAGAGATGAAGTATTTGGCAAAACTAGTTGTAATTTGATGATAATAATTGAGATAATCACTTTTACATTGGTAATAACCATTGACATGACAATAAATGAGTTGAGAATCACCTAAGACATGCAGATATTGGATATCTGAATCAAGAGCAGCTTTGATGCCTAATATTAAAGCTTTGTACTCTACCATGTTTCTAGTGACATAAAATGTTAAGATAAAAGATAATGGGATGATTTTTATAATAGTGATACTACAATTACAACTTTCTCCAGGTCCTTGAAGTCATTTACTACCATTAAAGAGAAGGATCCAAGTATCCTCATGTAAATTGATATTAATTTTAGGAAGTTCTTCGATGCCTAATTTTGGTTTAGTAGTATTAGGGAGGATAGTGAATTCATAATTACTTACTTCAAGATCATTAGTGAGGTTATGGAAGTAATATTTAAGGGATATATCTTTGTTGAGACCTTCAATATAGATAATATTGTCATTGAGAAGATTATCTTGAAGGTGATTGGTAGCGACCACAGGAGCTACAACGAGTTGATTAGCTATGATTTTTTCTTTGATATATTTTTGAGTAATAATCCAAAGATAAAATTTCATAAGAAGGACCATCCACTTGTCAATTATGTGTATAATAATAAATTCCCTGGATAAGAAGTAACAAAGGGGATTGAAATGAATAATGAAATAAGTGGTCTAATAAGGCATATAGTGTCAATGTTTTTTAGTTGCAAAATATATGGTGAGGTAATCATGTTTGAATTTTTTGTAAAATTTCTCATAATAGAAAAGGCCTCGACTAATATAGTTAATGGAATACTCTCTTCTCATATCATCTTATTGGGAAATCATTGGCCCAACTAATATGGGTGTGGAAAAAGTGTATAAGATCAAAGGTCAATCATTTTAAATGGGATGAAGATTAGGTGAGTGAAGCAATGATTATTTCATGTTATCAAATTATTTTTTACAATGTTCCATACATTTTAGATCATTTTATTTCTTAAGAAGAGGGTTGACAGAGTGGATATGATAAGTTATTTTAGGGAAGAATCATCTAATTGCCGCAAGTTTATTGAGATAAGTGAAAATGTATGGAATGGATAGATGGATGGGCATGTTGATGATAATGCTAATGTTATCAGATTCAATGTTGATGTCACGAAAAAAAAATTAAAAAAATACTAACATTTTTTCATATGTAACACCAAAAACACAATTGTAAGGATTTATTTTGACTTTGTATTTAAGAAGATGCTCAAAATTGATGGCAAGATCATAAAGATGAGGCTAGTGACATTTATAATTAGCAATAAGATAATTCACATAGGTTTCTAATTTTTTTTTGATAATATTATGAAATATATGAGTCATTGCGTATTGATAAGTGGCAATTGCATTTTTGAGTCTCAAGGGCATTTTAACATAGCAATAGGTGCCCCATTCTATTGTGATATTGGTTGTATGCATGTTTTTGGGGGAAATGTGAATTTGGTTATAACATGAGAAGCCATCCATAGGAGATAATATTTCATAACCAGTGATGGATTCGATAATAGAATCTATTAAAGGGAGAGGAAAATTGTTCTTGGGACAAGCAAAATTAAGATTATAGAAATAAATGTAAATGTGAATGACCATAGTGATCTTTTTCTAAATAGGAATTGTGTTAGAAAACTATGTAGAGTAGTCCACTAGTTTGATAAATCTAGCATCAAGAAGTTTGATAATTTCTTTGTGACATAAGATGGAAAATTCAGGTGGAAATTTTTCTTGCTTTTGAT
Organism: Torreya grandis; assembly: GCA_037957365.1. Taxonomy (NCBI): domain Eukaryota; kingdom Viridiplantae; phylum Streptophyta; class Pinopsida; order Cupressales; family Taxaceae; genus Torreya; species Torreya grandis. The sequence continues at coordinate 1,431,110 of JARHVA010004414.1, read as the reverse complement.
GCACATATTTGGCATTGGGATTAGTGATGATATTATTCACCATAATGCTAGGGTCAATACTAGGCATGTCATCATAGGACCAGGTATAACTCTCATGATATTTATCAAAAAATTAACTAAAGTTATCTTGTTCAATAGGTGAGAGTTCAGGGGAAAGTATAATTGGGTGAGGAAATGATGGAGTATAATATTTAATATTAGTATTTTATTCAATAGGGATAACATTTCCATCTTGGAAGTGGTACGATGCATTAGGTAAATAAGAAATTAGATTATATTTAGGTTCGTTTCTATTAATGAAGTTATTGAAATAAGGAGCTTTGTTTTTGAATTCCCTAGTTTGTGATGTTATCAAGGAAGTTGAGGTTATCAAGCATGAATTAATTCAATAATAGCTTCATCTCTAGGAATAGTGGGAAGAGGACCATAATACTCAACATCTACTTTGAGATCAAGAATTTGATTACCACGAAAATCATATTTAGAATGTATTTGATGGACATATATGGCTTTGGCATCTAATGTAATCTAGGTAGTAGTAGGAGTAGAATGATTGGATGGGATTGGTATATTATTAGTTTCATTGATTGGAGAAAAATTAGATGAAATGATGGGATCTGTGGATGCAAGATTTTTTGGTAGTTTGAAAGGTATGATTTATTCTAAAACCAAAGAGTATTTGTAGAGAGGATTACAAAGCAAGTTAGTCAAGCGTTAGTCCATAAACAATAAAACATGCATAACTAACTAACTAACTAACCAAGCCTATCTATTCCTATGAAAATTACAAAGGATAGTAAGGAATAAATGAAAGAAAGCAACAACATATTACCTTCCCAAATGGATTCACCATGCCCATGTGGCTCAAAAACATGTTCTCCCTTGATCAAACATCCTTGTGTTTGTTAACAATTGTGGTAAGCTCCTCCAATGCCTCAAGAACACTCGAAAAAATTTAGGTTCTTGATGTGGAGTCACTAAACTAGCATATCAATGAAGCTTTGTAGAAATAATTTAGCATTATAACTTTGCAACATTCAATCTTTGAAGATATTTGATCATAATAAATTGCACAAAAATAGCTTAAAATGATGTCCCTGGCCTCTATATTTATAGATGTTTGAGATTGGTTAGGATCAAACTGAACCGTCCATCTCAAGATTTAGATTTGTGATTGAGGATAATCCTAATATTTCAAATTAAATCTATAAATATCCTCATCATGATCTTGGAAGAAGGGGCACTAAAGAGGCATGGGAGGCATTAACTAGGTATGGGTGACCCGTAATCCTAATATTTTATGCACTTATGGCTTGATGGATGCCACCCCATCGATGATGTCATTAGGTGATGCAGATAATAAAAATCAATTTTAAAAATTAAATATTCAGTGAATCTCATGGAAAATACACTTAAGCTCTAGATTTGGATTAATTAGACTTAAACAAGGTTAATCAACATTTATGCAATTATATGAAAATTAGCCCTCAATTAATTAAAATGGTCAGAAAGTCATATTACTGGGTCATAATTTGACTCGAGAAGAATTAGAAGGTGATGCTAGATGCCTTGAAATTGTATTCCCATTTAGGATGTTTCTAATAATAAATAACAAAGGTATATGATGTGTACCAATAAATTTAGAAGAAAAGAGTGATCCAGAGAACTAAATGGTGAAAATGGTCATTTTGACTCAAAATAATATGATCAAAGTTAGCTAGCCCATAAAATACATTGCCCTATTTAGGGATACTTTGACTTAAACTAGGACTTTTAATTGACAAATTAAACCATTTATAGTGTTTTATGGATTTTAACCTAAAATATGCATTTGAGTGCAATACGAGTAAGATTGACAATTTCAACACAAATGGTGTTAGAAATTGGATGTCTACATGTTACCCCTATTTGATAAGGCACATTGAGACATTCAAGTGATGCAATGTCTTTTTAAAGAAAAGATTTGTCAAGAAGACATCATAATAGACCCATGATGCCCCCTCGAGAGAGCATACTAGGAAGAAAGAGAAGTATGGACTCTCTAAAAGAGAGAGAAAGTGAGAGATTAACCCATAGAATAAATCACATCCAAACAAGCTAATGCTTCCACATGTGATTACCATCAATAATGAAAATGTAATTATAACTATAATAGGCCCCAGAGATGGGAGGAATGGGAAAGATAGAATCCATAAATGTAAGGGACATACTTTAAACATACCCAATTTGAGAGTACAAGTTGCATGCTTACATCATTGATCAATCTCGAGACAAGTTTCACACTAAAATATTTACAATATGGGATTTAATGTGGAGAGCTTAGAATTAGAGGAAAAGGAAGAATGTTCTACTTCAAGAAGGGAAGCACCACTAGAATGGGGTCTCCAAAAAGAAGATAATAAGAAGTGACCTAGTAGAGAAAATATGATCGTGATGAAATAATTGTGCCTCAGTAGGGAAAATCTTGATTATTGATAAAGAATAAAGAATGATTTTGCCCTTGTAGAGCTGATTTGATTCAAATGGTGTTTAGATGGTGGGTCCCAGCATGGGAAATTGATAAGTAAAATAGCTCAAGGATATAACCCAAAAGATAGGTTAAAGTGATCGAGCACAAACATATATACAATGGGGTATTGGATTAGAAATCCATATAAAACCAATCATATGAGAATGCACAAAGTGATGAGAGAGATGAGAATAAGAATGGAGACAACTGAGTTAACCTCAATATAAATTGAACGCTACCTACATTATTCCATGGACTCATGTTCCAACATGAACTTTTGGCTAATGTAGTTCACCCAAGTTTGGGAGAGAGTGTAATGAGGAATGATGAAAAAAGGACCAAGAATTGATTAAACTCATAATGTATATGAAGAGATGTATGTCTAAGCATAGACAAAGAAGCCTAAAATGCATGCTACCTAGAAGCCTAATTCCACATCATGAGCCTAGGATTTATAGAGTGTTCTTGAGAATCGTTCATTAGAGCTGATGTTGACATTAAGACCTTGAGACCTAAGCACAAAGTGCTCTCTATGGAAAAATAAATTAGGCATCATAAATATGAATAACTTAAAATGACATAAGATTCCAATTGCATGAAGCATGTTCAAATGTGAATATCTATAACTAAGGATAGTGTTCAAACAATGACAAAAACTAGAGTTATAGCAATTTACATTTAAACAAAAAAGCAAAAAAAAAAAAAAAGATAAACATAAATGAACCTAACTTGAAATCAAGATATGATCTAAAGTATGAATTAAAATGTTTAAAAATAAAAGGCAAGAAAATCTTAATGACATGAGACCAAGATATAAATATTCAAGATCCATGTAGGCCATCAAGGAATTCTCAAACATAAAAGAGAAAAGCAAAATCAAACAAAAAAACAAGAGAACAAAAGTAATAAAAAGAGTAAAAAAAACCTAGAACAATCCAATGCCTCAAGAACACTACACAAAATCTAGGCTCTTCATGTGGAATCACTAAACTAGCTTATCAATGAAGATTTGTAGAAACAATTTAGCATTATAACTTAGCAATGTTCAAGATTTGAAGATATTTGAGCATAATACATTTCCACCAAAATATATTAAAAATGATGTCCATGGCCTCTCTATGTATAGATTTTTTAGATTGGTCAGGATCAAATTGAACCATCCATCTCAAGATTGAGATGTGTGGTTGAGGATAATCCTAATATTTAGAATTAAATCCATAATTATCCTCAATATGAACTTATAAAAATGGGCATGGGAGGAATTAACTAGGCATGGGTGACCCATAATCTTGATATTTTATGCACTTATCACTTGATGAATGCTACCCCATAGATGATGCCACTAGGTAATGTCGATAATAAGAATCAAATTTTAAAAGGAAATATTCAACAACTCTCAAGGAAAATCCACTTAAGCACTTGATTTAGATTAATTAGACATAAGCAAATTTAATCAACATTTGTGGAATTATTTGAAAATTGGCCATCAATTAATTAAAATAGTCAAAAAGTTAGACTACTGGGTCATAATTTCACTCAAGAAGAATTAGAAGGTGATGTTAAATGTGTTGAAACCGTATTCCCATTTGGGATGTTTTCAACAACAAATAAAAAAAGTACATGATGTGTACCAATGAGTTTATAAGAAAAGAGTGATCTAGAACACTAAATGGTGAAATGGTCATTTTGACTCAAAATGATTTGATCAAAGTTAGCTCACCCAAAAAATGCATTTCCCTATTTAGGGATACTTTGACCTAAATTGGCACTTTTAAGTGACAAATTTGAACCATTTAGGGTATTTTATGGATTTTGACCTAAAATGTGTATTTGAGTGTAATTCAAGTAAGATTGACAATTTTAACACAAATGGTATTAGGAATTGGATGCCTAGATTTTTCTCCTATTTGAGAAGGCATAGTGAGACATTCAGGCAAAGAAATGTCTTTTCAAAGAAAAGAGTTGTCAAAGAGAAATTAGAATAGACCCATGATGCCCCCTTGATAGGACATACTAGGATGGACTCTCAAAGAGAGAGAGAAAGTGAGAGATTAACTAATGGAATAGATCACATCCAGACAAGCTAATGATTACACATGTGATTATAATCAATGATAAAAATATAATGAGAGGTATAATAGGCCCTACAAATTGGGGGGATAGGAAAAATACAATCTTTAAATGTAAGGGACACACTGTAAATGTACCCAATTTGAGAGTACAAGTTGAGTGCTGATGGCATTGATCAATATCGAGACAAGTTACACACTAAAATATTGCCATCATGGGCTTTAATGTGGAGAGATTTGAATTAGAGGAAAAGAGAGAACATTCTAATTTAGGAAGGGAATCACCACTATAATGGGGTCTCTAGAGAGAATATAATATGTACTCTAGTAGAGTAGATTTGATCATGATAAGATAGTTTTTCCCTAGTAGGGTGAGTCTTGATCATTGATAAATAACAAAGAATGATTTTTCCCCTATAGAGCTTATTTTATCTAGATGTTGTTCAAATGTTGTGCCCTAGCATAGTAATTGGCAAGCAAAATACCTCAAGGATATAAACCAAGAAATAGGTTATAGTGAATGGGTGCAAATGTACATGTGATGTTGTGATGGCTTAGAAAGCCATATAAGACCAAGCATATGACTATGGACAAATTGATGAGAGAGATGAAAATAAAAATGGAGATAGATGAGTTGACCTCAGTTAAAATTAAGCATTGCAGTTCACCCAAGTTTAGGGGAGAATGGAACAAGGAATGATGAAAAAAATGACCAAGAATTGATTAGACTCAAAAAGTATGTGAATAGATGCACATCTAAGCATAGACAAAGAAACCTAAAATGCATGCTACCTAGAATCCTAATTCCACCTCATGAGCCTAGGTTTTGAAAAGTATTCTTGAGAATCATTCATCAGCGATGATGTTGACATTAAGATGTTGAGACCTGAGCACAAAGTGGTTTCTATAGCAAAAGAAATTAGGCATCATAACTATGAATAAATTAGAATGACATAAGATTCTAATTGCACTAATCCAGTTCAAATGTGAATATATATAACTAAGGATAATGGTTAAATAATGACCAAAACCAATGTTATAGTAATTTAAATTTAAACAAAAAAGCAAAAACAAAGAAAAAGATAAACATAGATGAACCTAACATGAAATCAAGATACGATCTATCAAGACTTAAGTAGGAATGAAAAATGTTTAAAAACAAAAGGAAAAAACATCTTAATGACATGAGACCAAGATATGAATAATCAAGATCCATGTGGGCCATCAAGGTATTCTTGAACACAAAAGATAAAAGCAAAATCAAATAGAAAAACAAGATAGCAATAACAATCAAATAAAAAAATGGTCCAAGAACAATGTAATAACATAGGATCAAGATATAAACAATCAAGATCCATGTGAGTTATCAAGATGTTCTAAAACATAAAAGAGATAAGCAAAAACAAAGAAGGAAACATAAAACCAAAAATGGAGACAAGAAGAAATAAAATGAGAAAAGGAGAAAAAATAAAAGGAGAGGTGATAAAGCACAAAAAGACACCAAGAAAACTCAAATAAACACACATAAACAAAAACCAAGCTAGTGCAGTTTAAAGACAAATGTTCATGCATGTATTGTAGAGGCGTTACTTTCTACCACATCATAAAAAAGAACAATGACATGACAATTGTTCCCTAATTAAAGAGGAACAATGACAAAAGAAATGGGGGAAGAGAAGAAAAGGAAGGGGTTGGTTGAGATGACTCCAGATGTATAAGACAAGTAGACATTGCCTACATAGTTCCATGGATGCGTGTTCCAACATGAACTTTAGGCCAAATGTAGTTCTCCTAGAAAATGGGATAGAAGAAAAATGATGATCAGACTTGCATGATTAATTTTATAAAATAAAGGGAAGATACAACAAACAAATGAGAATGGTCTAGTAAACAAGAAGATGATGAGATGAGGAAGAATGATCTTACAAAATGGCAAGTGTGTGGGACAAGATGAGATGAACTAGTGTTCCTGTGTTTACAAAATGGTAAGAGCATTCTTTTTTAACAATTACTTACAAAATGGTGAGAACATTATTTCTTAACATTTTCTCACAAAATGGTGAGAGAGTTTAAACTTAGTGATTGCTCATAAAATGGTGACAACATTCAAACTTAACAATTGCTCACAAAATGGTGAGAGCATTGTATGGTGGAATGGGAATGTACAAAAGCATGAGACAATATTTTTGTTCTTTTTTGGATCATGTTCTAATGTTTTTAGTATTTTTAAAGTATTTATAATATTTTTGGCATTTTTGGGATAAAATATACACAATGTGGAACCATCTAGTTGAAGAGATGCACGTCCTGAGACTAGAGGTTCCAATAAGATAGCTAAGCCACATGTAATGGCCCATGCTCATAAATTTGTGAGAGTGAGGATCTTGATAAAATAAGGAAGCTATAAAATACTTATACTGAGAAGATGTGACTATTCACCTATCAAAATCTACACAAGATTGTCTTGGTTGGAATACTTTGTAGAACTACTACTGAAGATGTTCATAATGCTCATGAGACATAATCAAGATCATAATTGGTCATGGGATAATTTTTTTTCACTCTTATAAAATTCCTCATACATAATAAATAATATGCATCTTAAAGAGAGCAATCTAGAATGGGATGAATAATGTGTTCAGAGTGCCAAGAGTTCAAAAACCTTTACCGTCTAGATTCACGTAAAGTAGACTCAGGTAGTATAAAATGCACTCAAGGTAAGATAAAAAGGTGGGATTAAATTATGACAACACAAGTTGTCCCCAAGTCAAGGGTCTTATAGACAATGGTTCAAAGTTGTTCATAGGCTTTGAAAGTTATTCACCATTGGGTTTAGCCAATTGATATGCTCTTAATCCATAGTTTGTCATGACAATGTATGGTCCTAACCAATTAGGTTGAAACTTACCTTTCTTTTTGAGTTTAACATTCATGTTCTTCTGGTTCTCTTTCAAAACTAAGTCACCAATCTCAAATTGTTGAGGGAGAATGTTTTTGTTGTAGCTTCTCCACAATCTATAATGATAGACCTATATGTTTTATAGGGGAGCCAAACACTTATCATCAAGAAGTTCTAGTTATTGAAACCGTAAAGTTTGATAGTCTTCATCATCTTCAATGTGCTCTGATGATATTCTTAATTATGGGATCTCAATCTCAAATGGGATGATAGCTTTAGTGCTAAAAACAAGGGAGTATGGAGTAGCTCCAATTGGGGTGTGATGATTGGTTCTATAATCCTAGAGGTCAGGAAAGAGTTGTAAGTGCCAATTATAACCAACATAATTGATAGTATTTTTTAAATGGATAGAATGGTTTTATTTGATGCCTCAGCTTGTCTATTGCCTTCTGGGTTATATAGATTGGATTTATTATGCTTGATCTTGAATTTTTCATAAATAGCTTTCACATCTTCATTTACAAAGGATCTGCCATTATCAAATATAATACAGGTTGGAATGCCATATCGATAGATGATATGATACTGAATGAATTTGGCTATTTGTTTCTTGGTAACATATGTGAGAGGAATGGTCTCAATCCACTTGGTGAAGTACTCTATTACAGTCAAAATGTGTTTATGGCCATCTAAATATGTTGGATTATTTTTTTCAATGAGATCAAGATCCCATGTTGATAACGACCATGGTGTTGTAATCGGCTGCAATGGTAAGAAAGGTGCATGTATCAAGTTTCTATGCTACTGACAAGGAACATACTTATTTACATAATTACAAGCATTTATCTCCATTTTGGGCCAATAATATCTTGTTCTAAGAATTTTCTTTGCTAGGACTACACCATTGGTATGGACTCCACACATTCCTTCATGAACCTCCTTAAGTACCAACTTAGATTTTCCTAAAGATAAACAACGAAGAAGAATTCCATCATAGTGTTTTACATAAAGCATGTTTTCAAGGAGGATATAAAATGTTAGGTGATGAAATGAATTTTTTTTTGGTTATTGGAAAGGTTGACAGGAAAGATATGGCTATGAAAATAGTTATAAAAATCCTGGTACCATGGTAGCTCAGGTGAGAGATTAGGATCAACAATCATGCATATCCTCTCTTAATCTAATAAAATATGTGTTGGCTGAAGACTATTTTCAAACAAGAACTGATACTCTTTAACAATGTTAATCATTTGAATCATGGAACTAATTATTGCCATGGCATCGATAGACCTATTATTGACTCATGGAACTTACTCAAACTACAGAGATTTAAAATGTCTTTTAAGGTTATTAGCAATTTACTTGTAAGGGACAAGATTATCATCTCTTGTTTGATACTAATCAGTTGTCTGATTTATGATTAGCTATGAATTGTTATGGACCTTTAACCTTTGAATATCCCATTGTATGGAAACATGGAGGCCTACAACTAATACCTCATATTTAGCCATATTTTTTGTACACTAAAATTGTAAATGGAAGGTTTTAGGGATGAAATCCCCTTTTGGGATTATCAACAATATGCCAGTTCTAGATCTTTTAGATGTGAAGGATCCATAAAAATAGTTTCCAATGTTTAGGCTCTTATAATGCTTATTCTATCATCATGATAGAATCATATGGAAGGTCAAAGTTAAGAGGATGATTCACTATAATAGGAGATTTTACAAGTTGATCCACAAGAATTTGCCCTTTGATTTCCTTCTAATTCTGGTAGTCAATATCAAACTCATTGAGGAGCATAATCCATTTATCCATGCATCCTTAAAGAGTTGTTTTAGATAAGAGGAACTTTAGAGGATCTACCTTAGTGATAACAAAAGATTTGTTATTGAGCATATAATGTCACAATTTTTGAGTCACGAACACCATAGCTAAACATGCCTTCTTAATAGGCATATAATTATGTTCATAGGTGACCAATATGTGACTTAAATAATAAACCATGTGTTCCTTACCATGATCATCATGCTGAGCCAAAAGTGCCCCCAGTGCATATCTTGTGGTTGATAAGTAAACGAGTGTCTTCCCTTGTGTTAGAGGTCATAATACTGGTGGATTATCGAAGTATGTTTTAAGCTTTGCAAATTCTATCTAACAATCTTCATATCAATGAAATGTCACCCATTTATTTAAGAGATGGGTAAATGGGTGGTATTTATCTACCAGTTGAGAAATAAACCTGTGTATAGAATGGATCTTGTGTTATAGACCTCACAACTATTTAAGATTGTTGGGTGGAGGCATTTCCATAATAGCGGTGACCTTCACAGGGTCGACTTCAATCCCTCATTGTGATACAATGAACCCTAAAAAAATTTCTGATGTGACTCCAAAGACACATTTCTTAGGATTCAAGTGGACTTTATATTCATGAAGCCTCAAAAATATTCTTCATAGAATGTCAAGGTATCCATCTCTTGTTCTTGATTTTGCTAGTATATCAACAACATAGTCCTTGATGATGTCATGCATCACATCATGGAAGGTGATAGTCATTACACATTGATATATGGCTCCATCATTATTCAAACTAAATGGCATGAATTGGTAACAAAATATCCCCCAATGAGTGGTATATGTGGTCTTATGTTGATCTTTAGGGGCTATCTTGATCTGATTATAACTAGAAAATCCATCCATTAAGGATAACTTCTCATACCCAATAGTTGAGTTGACAATCATGTTGATGTTGGGTAGAGGAAAATCATCTTTGGGACATGCCTTGTTGATATCATGAAAATAAGTACAAAAATGTATGCCTAGGGTCTTTTTACTTACTGGCACTATGTCATAAATCCATTCAAATTAGTCTAATGGTCTGATAAAATTAGTTCCTAACAACTTCTCCAACTCATCTTTAACCAAAAGGGTGATGTGTGGATTTGTCTTTCTTAACTTTTGTTTGACTGGTTTAGCATCATGGTGAACATGGTGAACAACTAGATGATGCATAACTAAATTTAGATGCAGGCTTCACTTGTCATAATATGCCCATGTAAAGATGTCTAGATAATACATAAGAATGGATATAATATGTTCACATTTTGCTTCAGTAAGGGAAGCTCTGAGATAAACATTTTTGGGATCCTCATGGGTTCCAAAATTCACTTATATTGTGCTCTCCATAAGGAGTGTGGGTCCATTTTCTAAGAATTTTAGCCAATGTATGGTTGCGATCATCTTCTTCTATTATATTTTCTTTTTGTTCCTCCCAAAGATCTGAATAATATGAAGAATCAAAATCTACCTTCTTAGGTAAAGGCCGATTGGCAAAGACCTCTAGAAACTGAAGAGAAAGATGCTCAAATATTTGATGTTGTTCTAGAGAGATGCTTGTACTAGCTATGGGACTTGGACTAGATGGACTTTCTACTTCCTGAGGGGATGAATGAACTTTCCAACTTAGGAGCACCTGAAATAGGTTTTCACCTAAAAGCTTGTCTTTTCTTTACTTTTTCTCTGATCAACAACTGCCTTAAATAGGTTTTCACCTGAAGATCTCAATTTGTGTTCTTTATTATGACCAATAAAGTTTGCTTACTCTCTAAAGTAAGAAAAAAGATTCAATGAAAAATAAAAACCTTGTTTATGATCACCATTGTGGAATGCATCTCATAGGCCCATGTATTTTGTAATTGATTATTCATTTTAAAACTAATTGAGGCATATTATTGAATTTTACTGATCCCATTCTATGAGTTCAGGATGGCAAAGGCATAGGTTACAATGAGGGTTTGCTTCAGGATGGGAAGTACCAATGGTAAAGATATAATGTCCTACTTCAGGAAGGGAAGCACCACTAGGATGGGTTTTTGCTTCAAGATGGGAAGCTCTAATAGGTGTTATGGTCAATATGGCATTTGAATCAAATAAATCTGAATCTGTAAGCTCATCAAAAAGGCTATAATGGGATGTTGCATTGCTACTAAGAGTCTCATTACCAATCACTTCAAAAGAATCACTACCAAATATTATGAGGACATCCTCTGGTGGTTTAAATCTGAGACCATGATTCCCATTGACAACTCCAGTTGATAAGGGCTCTAAAATTCCTTGCGCCTATGTGCCAAGACCTTTCCCTATATAGCTAAGATGATCCATTATCCTATTATGGATATGATACTTTAGATTCTAAAAATAATTTGTAAGGCCTTCAAAATATAACCAATCTCCCTCGATAAAAACCTCTTGATCTTTCTTTGGTGTGATTGTAGGTGTAAAAACCACAGGAGGTTTTGGTTGCTTCTTCTTTAGTTACCAAATTTGATCAGGTCTGTTAGGAGTCTAGGAATTTTTAGGCTTGCCAAATGCTTTAGGGGTTTTTGGTAATTTTATAATATGGAGGACATCCTTTAGATCATATGTGGAAATGTTTACATCTTTAATAACCACATGCTTGGCCAGTGCTATAGGAAATGGATCAGTTGAGGTGGAGGCCTGATCACCAGGGTCTACATACTTAGATGGAGATGAATGAGAAATGATGGCTTTGTTCTTTTTTGTAATGAATTTAGAACTTGGGAAATAGTTACAATTTTAAAACTCTGCTTTGAGATGTTTTCAATATTGGTATGGTTGTTGATCATCATGAATACAAACCTCGATCCCATCATGGGAAAACATAAGGCATTGGTGAAGAGTAGATGGAACTACTTTTACTTTATGGATGCAAGAATGACCAAAAAGTATGTTATAAGGAAGCTCAATATCCATAATATGGAATAATGTGTGATGATAAATAGCCCTAACCATAACTACCAACCAAATTGTACTATATGACTCCCTCTTAGCATTGTCGTTAGCCTTGATTGTAATAGTCTCTAGCTTAATGTCTTTATCCATTAAACCCAATCATCACACCAATTTAAGAGATATGATGTTCAGCCCTTAACCATTATCCATATGAACTTGCTTGATCTTGTGATCTTTAATTATTATCTCAATATGTAGTGGGCTATTATGGTTTGGGCCAAGGGTGGACATGTCCTTTTGATCAAACATGATTTATCAAAATGAAGATAAATGTCCAATTAGGTTCTAGAACTAATCAAGGTTTATATAATTAGGCATAATAGACTCTTGTAAAAAAAATTTGACGATGGTTGTATGGACATTAGATGTCTGCAAGAGTTCTAATATAGAAATTTGTATAGAGCTGTTATCTAATTTCTCTCTTAGACAATAAAGCCTTTGAATTGTGGATTAAACTAGTTTAGTCTTTATTGGAATAGTATTTAGCTTTGGAACCATTGGCACAATGTTCTCATTGGGTTTATGGAAAGAAGTGGACTAAGGGCCCTAGATGGTAACTCACAGGCATCTCGTTATGACTACAAAACCTTGAGGTGGAAAGGAGTAATTATAATGAGAAGGATGAGGGAAAGGCCCTTGGATGGTGAATCATGGGTGATTAATGATATTGCTATAATTTCAGGTCAGCAAAGAGCCTCTAGAAGAATGATACTATTGTTCAATATTAGTAACTCATGCAAACAGAGTAGCAACATTATGATACAAATTAAACATGGTATTACTAGGGGGAGAGGGTGTTGACCCTATAATGATGGGTCTCATGTTATGAGGAACATGAGATTGTCCATGCGGCATCATCGTAACAGTGGTAATGTGGGTTGTATAAATATATCCCATAGTGTTATTGTAGTCATAAGGCACATTATTATAAGACACATTATTGGTATTAGGATCATGATCTTGATTATTCTTATTATGATTATGACCCTGTTGTTGGTTTTTATTCTACCTCTATCCTTGATTGTGACCATTGTGATTATTTCTTGGTGGTGGTGGATCATGTCAAGGAAAGGTGTTTTTGTAGTTTCCCATATCCTAATTTATGTCCTGATTAAGAGCCAACTTAATTTCTAGCTAACCATTCAATAAAGTCCTTAATAATATGTCACAATTAAATGCGATGATATGCACCATGACTAGTAACATGATGAAAGTTACACCATTTATTCTCTTTGTACTAGTCTAGTTTTGGCTGATCTTGAGAAAATGGCCTTGATACTAGCCATATAATTAAGTTAGCTAAAATGAGATTTTATAATACTACTTTAGTAGATTCTCCTAACTTGCTAAAGACTCTAAAATTATTATGAAACATCCTTCGTGGAAGTTGTATTTGCAAAGTAGGTAGTGGATTTGAGGGAGTTAATTGTACATTTAGAAGAGGCATAGTCTATGCCATTTGTACATGTCTTGTTTCTGTCACCCCATTTCCAACCATGTTCTTATTATTGTGAAATCACTTAGAATTATCTTGCATAACTATGTAAGGAGCTAGTTATTTAGTTTGATTGGATGCTTCTCCTTATGTAAAGATCTTAACAAGGCCCCTAACAATAAGAGCTTTCTCAATCTGCACTCCTTTCTCAATAATTTCTTCAATTGAGTTAACACAAGCTAACCATAGATTATGCATAACTTTGGGATGAAAATTATATGCAAAGATATCAACCAACTATTTTTATGTAAATTGTGTTGAAAAAATCTTGTCAATGGTCTCCACCTTTGTAGATATGCAGTAAAACTTTCACCATCATGTTGTTTAGCTTTGCATAAGTAAACAACTGTTAATTCATGTTCTATGTTGTATGATAAATGGTTAACAAATTTTTTTGATAAGTCATTCCAATCCAAAATTGATACCTTATGTAGTTTAAGTAGCCAATCAAGATCTTATCTCACTAAACTTCATGAAAATATTCATAATGAGTACTCGTTACTATAAGCAACCTCTTGACACAAGATGAAGAATGCTTGTATGTGTTCATGGAGATCTCCCTTTCCTTTGTATTTGTCAAATTTGGGTGCCTCAAAGTGAGGTGGAAAGGGGTTTTGGAGAATAGATAAGTCAAAATAATATGGGCATATCTCATCAAATTTATACTTTTTGACTCTATTATTTGTCTCCAATATTTAGACAATTTTGTTCTAAAAATTTGATTCTTGCATGTTTGGTGTATTTGTGGATTGGATAATATGTTATTTGGGTGGAATGTGCCCCTAGATTAGTTGTTCTTGGGGTGTAATGTGCCCATCATTTCATTGTTGTTAGGGTGGAATGTGGCCCTAGTTTTGTATGGATCTATAGGGAGCATATACCGTTTGATCCATGATTTGGTTTTGATTTGTTGCTTGTGTTGAGAACATGGGTTGTTGATTCTTGGATTGTAGAACATTCCCTGAATTTGGTTGTTTTGTGTTTTTTTGATTTTGGAAATGTCTATATTTATTTACCAATCTCTAGTTTATTTGAGGGATTTCCTCAATTCAAACTGAATGTTTGGATTCCTGAGTTTGTAAAGTTATAAGAGGTTCTTAATGATTGAAGAATGTATGTTCTATGTCAAATGGAACATCTTGTAAGGTCTCTTGTGACTTTAACTATTTGTTTCGATTACTTTATCCACTATGGTAATATTCTCACCCAATATTCATTGTATACTATCAACCATATCTTCATTTTCTTTCTAAGCCTTATTGTGAATTAAAGTGGCAACCAGGGAGTTAGTTAAGTTTGCAACAAGTTGATCTGCATATCATTGAATTACAATCTTGATCTTAACTAGAAGATCTAGATTTGTGGGTTTTAACTCTGTTTGTATTTCCTTTCCTTTGTTAGA
Source organism: Torreya grandis (assembly GCA_037957365.1). Lineage (NCBI taxonomy): Eukaryota > Viridiplantae > Streptophyta > Pinopsida > Cupressales > Taxaceae > Torreya > Torreya grandis. Next base: position 1,415,921 of record JARHVA010004414.1, on the reverse strand, counting down.
AGAAGAAGCTATGCCTATTTGTGTAAAAGGTTGCTCTTGTTGTCATTGTTCTCCTTCTCTAACCAAGGTATACAATTGTTCCATAAGAAAGTCAGAAGGTAGTTTAGCACCTGGTTATATCAATATAAGAAGGTATTCATCTTTATCTTCTTAGGGTTGATGTTCATTTTAATCATCTTCAAATCCTACTATTATGGAGATATCATAAAAAATAATGAGGTTATCTTGACCATCATAAAATTGCTCGTCCTCATAACTAAGACCATAAAAGGCCCCACTATGCATGAACCTTTGAGTCATGTCTAAAAAGAGCTTCCCTATGTGCTTGACTAACTTTGGACCAATGTTTGATAACCAATCAAAGTATGTTTTAGATCACTTTAAAACAACAACCAAGGTACCAATGAGACTATAAAGGAGGGTGGTTTGAAACCACACACAATTTAGAAGATTTGGATCATGAAATTACTCAACCTTTGGTAAATTTAAAATCATATATATTGAAATAGAGTAAGGTAACTCAAATATCCAAGGTGAAAACTAGTACACCAAAGCCTAGATCCTTGTGACACACCCACACTAAAAAATCTAGTTTTAATTTTGACAAGTTAACCCTATAAATTTAGAGGAAATCTCTCTGGATTACAAAGAAGACAAAATGAACTAAGCAACTCAAGATGTAAAGACATACATGAATCACTAAGTATAAAAATAGGACCAAATGGGAAACACAACATTGCCACATGATTCTAGTAGGATAAAATATATTCTAGGACCCAAAGCATGAGTAATATAGAAGATGACTTGAGTCCACCAAGATGATAATGTTATTTTGAGTCTTAATAAATGACCTTCAATCCAAAGAGAAAATTGAACCCAAGCTAAAATGAGCCTAGTGCATAAATGGCGAACCCACTTTGATGGACCAACCTTTAGAACTCAGAAAGGTTTAATTTCAAATGTGGATCATAAATGAAGGACTTAAACAATTTGGGTAAAAGTTATAAACTCAATTGGGCATCATGACCATGCCAAAGTAGATGTCATGACATAAAGATTTTGATAATAAATTGAACAAGGAAAAGATGAATTTTCCATTTGGATAGCGTAACACCTCCGTTGCTCAAGAAAATTGAGGACAATGTGATTTGGTTAGGTTCATTGAGATAACAATTAGTTTTAGACATAAATCAAGACCAAGCTAATGATAAAAAACAAATGTCTGAAGTCTAAACTCACAAGGTATGGTAAAGTGGTGTCTACTATACTATCAAGTTTTGAATGTTCTAGGGAAATCAATTACGCAATGATTTTCAAGCTAGATAATGCAAAATAAAATCATGGATTTTTGGTTCATATAAATCAGCTTGTTACATAAAGGTCTAGTCCTTTATGCAACCACTACATCCTACTATTTGCTTAGTGTAGTGCGATGTCCAAGTGCCATTACGTCTTGTGTGCAAATCTAAAAAGAGTGAAATAAATTCAATGTTGGGAGATGAAACCTTAGGTCAAAGATTCTCTAAATAATTTTTGGGAGGTGATGAAGGCCCCCTCACAATCCAAGTTGCATAAAAAAAAAGAAAGCATGAAAATAGAAAGATTTTAGGGTCATTTTCAAGATCACCCAAACTTTAGTGAGTTTTTGGGGAGTGCTTTAGGTGACATTCTTTCTAAGCCTTGGACTAGGCTACTTGCAATAGGAATCACACTTTTGATTTTAAGGGTTCCCTATAGGGGATAAATGGAAGAGCATACACACAAAATTCTTCTTTTTTCTAAAAAGGATTAATCTAATCAACTATTTCAAACAAGAATTACAAGTGTGTTCAATTTAAAACCCAAATGAAATCTTTGGTGGTGTTCATTTGACCCCTTGGTCTTAGTTGTAAACTTTGAAAACATTCATTAAAAACAATTAAATTCTTTTTTAGTCACCAAAACAAGGTTCATATTCCATTTTTAAGCATGAAAAGGTGATTTAAGCATGCATTAAGCAAATTTTAAACTTGATCCTATAGCAAAATTATTAGTATATCCTTTATCTTTGAAGCCCTTTTGAATTTAAAACAAGTAACTTTGGAAAAATAGGTCTCAGGTCTTTATTTTTTGAAAAACATAGTGATTGACGTAGGTCAATACCCCCAACATTGGTTACAGCCAACCAAAATTGGACTGATGACGGTTATCCTGATCGACATCAGTTAAACCAAGTAATCGATGTCAATATTTCTACCAACGTTGATTACTGTGTAAAACTGTGGTAACCAAAAATGGAAAAATAAAATTAGAAGAATGTCCTTTAGGTGTAGGATGCATCTTATCCCACTGGGCATGCCAAGATGTAGATATGATTACAAAGCAAGTTAGTTAACTATTAGTCCATAAACAATGAAACATGCATAAAGAACTAACTAACCAAGCCTATTTATTCCTATGGAAATTACAAATGATATCAATAAACAAATGAAACAAAGCAACACCATATTACCTTCCAAAATGGATTCACCATGCCCATGTGGCTCAAAAACATGTTCTCCCTTGATCAAGCATCCTTGTCTTTGTAAACAATGGTGGTAAGCTCCTCCAATGCCTCAAGAACATTCCACAAAATCTAGGCTCTTGATGTGAAGTCACTAAACTAGCCTATCAATGAAGCTTTGTAGAAATAATTTAGCATTATAAATTCATAATGTTCAAGCTTTGAAGATATTTGAGCATAATAACTTTGAACCAAAATAGCTTAAAAATGATGTCCATGGCCAGTCGATTTATAGTTTTTTGAGATTGGTCAGGATCAACCTCAACCATCCATCTCAAGATTGAGATGTGTGATTGAGGATAATCCTAATATTTGGAATTAAATCCATAAATATCATCATCATGATCTTAGAATAAGGGGCATTGAAGTGGCATGGGAGGCATTAACTAGGAATGGGCAACCCATAATCCTTATATTTTATGCACTTATGGCTTGATGGATGCCACCCCATAGATGATGTCACTAGGTGATGCAGATAATAACAATCAAATTTAAAAATTAAATATTCAACAACTCTATGGAAAATCCACTTAAGCTCTTGATTTGGATTAATAAGCCTTAATCAAAGGTAATCAATATTTGTGCAATTATTTGAAAATTGGCCCTCAATTAATTAAAATGGTCAAAAACTCATATTACTGGGTCATAATTTGACTCGAGAAGAATTACAAGGTGACGCTAGATGCATTGGATCCATATTCCTATTTAGGATGTTTTCAAAATCAAATAAAAAGGTGCATTATGTATACTAATGAATATAGAAGAAAAGAGTGATCTAGAGCTCTAAATGGTGAAATGGTCATTTTGACTCAAAATGATCTGATCAAAGTTAGTTGGCCCATATATTTCATTATCCTATTTAGGGATACTTTGACCTAAACTGGCACTTATAAGTGCCAAGTTCTAACCATTTAGGTTGTTTTATGGATTATGACCTAAAATGTTCATTTGAGTGCAATTTGAGCAAGATTGATAATTTCAACATAAATGGTGCTAGGAATTAGACGTCTATAGTATTAAGAAGTGGAGAATTTATAATAGGTAGATGATCTTTAAGATATCATTCATGATTCATAAAAATGGTATGAACATCTCTATTGAAATCATGTGTTTGAGCTAGGTTTTTTTGATAATGTTAAACATACAAGTCTTGAGATTGAGCTTCGGCCATGATGTAATAATCATCATAGGTTGAAGAAATGGTATATGCTTGAGATTTAAGGGTAGTTTTAGAAGGTGAAATTATAATGTTACTAAACTCTTGTGGAGACATGATGAGAGTTTCATCAAATAATTTGGAAACTCCATAGTCATTGTAGGTGAAGGCATATTATTGGTAAGAGGATTCCTAAGAATTACATGGTGGAGGAAAATCGATGATCTCATAAATGAGAGGTATAGTCCAATCACGAGGTAATAAAGAAGGAGGAAGCCACTCTAAAATATAAGAATGTAATTTAGTAGTGTTAGAATTGTGTTGCAAGTCATTAGGTTCATCATCATCTGAATCATCAAGAATTACTTGTAATTTTGGATTGATGTTGATAAACTCAAGGTAGCATTGTTGATGGTAGGAGTGGTAAGGATACAATGTTCATATTTTGGATTAGGATGTTTAATAGTCTAGGGGTTTGGATTAAACATGTGCTTATAAAATTTGCCATTATTAAGGAATTTGAAGCATTGGCTATTGGAAGGAGTAATGGCCCTCATTTTATGAGTCCAAGGGTGATCGAGGGGTATGTTATAGGATAAGGGAAAATCAAGGACCATAAGTTTAGTTTGAATGATCTTAGGTTAGATTGTCAGGGGAAATGAAATATAACTAAGTGGATTTTGATTAGTTTTATCAAATCCATGATAGGTAAGGTGGGTTTTCTTGAGATGATCCTTATTATATCTAATTTGTTGGATGAGCCACAATGATGTCACATTAATACTGTAGCCTTTGTCAAATAAAACATTATGAGTAAGGATAGTATTAATGTCTATTTTAATGAATAGTGGTAGATCATCGACCAAAAAAGGGATCTCATCATGAATCGTGCCTTCTTTAAGAAATTCAATAGATGGTTTGGAATAAGGACACATAGTTTCAATGATACGCAGGTTGGTAGATTGAGGAACAATAAAGGGTCAATCTTCATCTATAGAAGATGGATCTTCAAATTCTTGTAATTGTTGCATAAGGAGATTATGATGATAAGGGAATGCATGAACTAACTCCATATGTGGAATCTTGCAAGGCATGGAGATAAGTTCTTATACAAAGTTCTAATGGGATTTAGAAGAAGAACCAATGCAAGTTTTTGAAGGTAATGTAGATTTTGAATGAATCCAAGTTATTGGTGGTTTAAAAGGAGGAGGTGGTTCCTCATGGGCTTCTAAAGCTAAATTTTTGGTTGTACTATCTTTGAGAAGTTTTTATTCTAAATATGGTTTCATAGGTTTTGTGCTAAGATTTTTGTGAGCTGGTTTGTGATGATAATTGACCATAGTTGTGTTAACATATTGAGAATTGTTATAATATTGGTCATAGTCAACATCAATAGAATAAACATCCTTTGTAGTTTGTTGATTATTACATATGGAAAAAGTTTATTGTTTATTATAAGAAGAAATTTTGTAAGTTTCTCACTTTTTAGAATTAGTGTTATATTCTTTTAAACTATCTACAAGTTTCATGGGAATGATGAATGTCAGCATCAAACCAAAAAAATTGATTAGGGTCATACCAATTAGGAGGATTATTTGGATAAGTAAAAGGTGTAGAGGAAGGTAAGAATTATTTCATTTGCTTCATAGTGAGTGGTATGTGATAAAATTAGGGAGTGTCAGCTTTGGAAACTCCCAATTTGGTTTGATGAGTATTGCCTGTGATGGCATTAGTAAAAGTTTTAAAATATCCTTTAGGGAATTTGGTATTAGGTTCTAATTGCTTCATGAAGAAGCCTTGACATTTAGCTTTATTAAGTGTTTGAGGAGAAAAAGTATGAACCTTATATTGAAGTGAAGGATTTAAAGTAGTTATAAATATTTTTTAAAAATTATCGTAAGTCATGTTTTGGTCAACTTTATGGGCCATAGATTTCCATCATTTGATAAAATCATGAGTTGATTCATTAGGAGATTGTTTATCATTGATGAAATGGCTAAGACAATTTTTTGGAAGATAATTATGTTGAAACTCTTTGACTAAAGTATTGACTAAATACTAAAGATTACAAATGAAATGTTGGGGAAGTTAGTTTTACCATTCCAATACATAATCCTTGAAGGTTTTAACTAGAAGTTTAGTTTTGGTGAAACTATTATTTTGGATCCACTCTTTGTAAATATTTCCAAAGGATTTGATAAAGGATGCATGGTCTTTAGTCCTATCATAATTTATAGTTGAAGATATATTACCAATATCAATGGGCATGATGAAAGGAGTTAAAGTCTCATTTTGGATATTTTGAAGTATTTTTTTTATCATAATAGGTTGAGGAATAAAACTTCTTGAGGCATCACTAAGAGGTGGAGGAATAAGATTTGGATTGACTTGAGGATTGAGAGCCAGAGGTTGATTATACATATTGATCAAATGAAATTATAATTACATCGTTTGAGAGGTTTTAAAAGTTTACATTATGTTCATTTGTTACATGACTTGTGCACGAAGTTGAGTCATATCAATTGGTGGGTTAGTGATTGTAGGAGAACTCACCATATTGGTATTTGGGGGAGGGGGTTATTAGAAAGTGGATTACCCATGGGATTGTTAGATAGACTTGTGCCAATTTTTCACATATTATGTTAAAAATATTGAAGATGAAAATTGTCTTGATAAGTGAAAAAAGGATTAGATCCACCTACTTCATCTTGATGTATGATTTGAACCATGTTACAATCCACAAATGAAGGAGGGGAAGAGGTTATCCAAGAGTGAGGGTTCATTTGGGAAGAAAAGAGAGGGAGAAATGAATATCCCATATACTGTCTAAATGTATTCAGGTTATCCAAGAAGATTATAATAGGGGACTTCATGATGATTTGAAGAAATGAACAGAATGCTAAGGAAAAGAGAAATAGGGATCTCAGTTGGATAGACAAGAAAGTAGTAAGAATATAGAGTCGATTAGATTGACTTATTATTGAAAACTAGGAAAAACATAGTCTGATAAGGATACAAGGTCAACCAGATTAACTTAATACTGTAACTTTACTGGTAAGAAGGATACAAAGTTAATCGGGTTAACTTAGTAATGCAAAATGTAAGAAAACTAGTCTATAAGAGACTATGTCAATTAGAAAGATAGTGTATGGAAAGCAGGGAAAGATTTTGCAATGTACTAGAAATAAGAAGTGAAAGCAAGCACACAAATAATTGGATCAAATATAATGACACAATTGGGGAACACTACACAAAAAATTGCACCAAAGCTAGCCAATGCAAGTTTTTGCAATACAACATACAATGAGAAAAGAGAAAGAAGTCAATTGAAAAACAAATTCTAACTAAGCGGTCATCTTGAATGTTTTTAGATTATTATAAAATGTTAATTTAAGTGTGACAGGGAAGTTGGATGATATTAGGGAAATAAAAAGCAAACTATTAATGGTTTCAAGACATTTAAGCTAAAAGAGATCTATGTTAAAAATGGTAATAACCTGGTATTGGGTCTTACTTTCTCACTTCACAATCCCACAGTGATAAGGGTGTCAGGTGCTTTTCCAATATATACCATTAATCACATATTTCTACTTGTCCAAAAAACTAAGTCAACTTCCCCCTTGCTAATGAAATCCAAGTAGGTAGGTCTTGGGTAGATAAATGTTAAAATGTATTTTGAAATTATGTGATTTGATAGTATGTGCAAGAAAAAGTAAAATAGTGAATCTAAATGATATATTGAAAAACCACCTAATTAGACTATGTAATCTACTCTAAGCATGTAAACAACTGAAAGTAAAAGTATGAATTAATTACTAGTATATAGTTGTTAATTTCTAATTTTAAGCATAGTACAAAGTTAACTCAGATGATAGTGTATGCAAACATTACATAACAGAGTTGATAGGGTCACTATTGTACTATAGAAGCAAGATTCCTTAAAAACTAAGTCAACTAGGTTGACTTAGTCTTTTAAATAGAATACAAAATACAAAATATAGAATTAGGTTGACCAGGTTGGCCTAGTTTATTATAAGATTATAGTTTTGAAGATTGCAAGTTTTACAAAATAGAACTATAAGGAAGAACTAAATTGAAAGAGAGAGATAAATAAAAGAGACTTGGTGGGTTGGAAGATTATAAAGACTGTAAAAATTCTTTTGAAGTGTCTTGAATGTTGCTTTCATGTTTTGCCAATTATGTTTATTGGGTCGACCTAGTTATGTAATTTATTCTTTGTTAAATCCTATTTAAGATTACTATATCAACCGCATCAACCTAGTTTGTTATATAAAGATGACTTTGATACTAGGTCAACCTAAACAACTTAGTTTATTTTTCTAAAGCTAAATAACAGACTAAGTCAACTTGTTCGACGTAGTTTGTTGTCTAGAAGTGAATGAGTACTATGTCAACATGTTTAATGTATTAAATTGTATCTAATGAAGACATGCATAGAAATAATAGAGTCATTTTAATATGAATGTGTGTTAAACTTATACACATAAGTTAGAAACTATACAGGCTTGGTTAACCTAGTATCACAAATATATAAAAAAATTAAAATGATAGAAATGAAAAAGCATGAAATAAAACCTATAAGGGTTAGATTCACATCATGTTCAATAGAATGTATGAAATCAAAAATACATCAGATACACAAATCAATCCTAGCTTGAAGAAGATAGATCCTACTTATACTTATGATTGGGGATACATCAGATATCAAAAACATGACCAATATGGCTCCACTAAACCCAATTAGGGGATCTCTTATCACAAATAATATCACTAGGGAGGGTTCCAAATCCTCAACACAAGTGGAATCATAAAATAACCTGAATTGAATATCAATGTCATTTGGTGCAACTTCAAATTTCACACGACATAAGATTTGAGAACTCTACAACATTGTGTCACTTTTCACAGTGCATGTAAACTTTGCACAACATGGTAATTGAGATGAAAAATTTTAACATCATATATAGTTATAGGGCATGCAAACATTATTCACCATGCTAGGTGGTAATTACAAGCTCTTTTTTATGTTTGAATAGCTATAAGCATACTTAATCTATAATGTGCATGGATATTCCATAACAAGGTTCACCAATATGGATCCTCTAACTCATAACAATTATTTGATTGATTAGATTGCATGTTTGCACATATAATTTATTTAAAACATTTAGGAATTGTAAATGTTACATAATTAATAGGAAAACTCAATGTCAAAATAGAGAAAGAAAACATATAAAAAGAAATTTCAAAACAAACACCATTATCATTTAGAAACCCAATTAGTGAAAATGCCAAAAGAGTGAATTACTTCCTTCACTTTCCACTATCTCATTCTAAAATAATTATTTTACTACCATTTCTATATCTTCATGCACACTAATTAAATTTGTAACATGCCAAAACACCCATACATACACACTTCCATCTCCAAAACACATACAATCAATAACAAATGCTAATAGAAAAATGAGAATGTTTTCCTCACTAATGAATGGAATTCAAATTTGAGTGAAATATAACACTCAGATGAATTCAACTTCATTATTTGATGGAGGGGTATCATATCCAAAATACATGACTACAACCAAATTAATTTACTTCCATCCCTACTTTCAGGACTCAATTATGTTTTGTGACTACAATACCCTCCCCATGTTCATTTATAAAATTCAAAACCATAACAAGCTCATATGAGAAGCCTAATAATCTAAGCTAAACTCTTATACAATATAAATCTAAACACATGTTTGTAATCATTAGTTAATGGATCCATGCCAAACAATTTTCTTCCACAGCATTGGTTTTTTTGAAAATCCACAATACCATTTCAAATATTTATGAAAATCCATCGGCTAGCTACAAGGAGCCATTATATAATGTATTCTAACATCTAGAGGCCACATATTTTGCATATGAACTTAGATGAACATGATGTTTTATTGAAAATGCATAACTTTTCTAGATGAAGCAAATATGTAATAAAAATTTACCTTTGGTGATTTATTTCTATTGTTTTACCATATGTAAAAAAAAAAAATTGAGGTCATTGGGTTTGGTAACATATTTTTAAGCCCTGTAAATGGATAATAAACATAATCAATTGAAAATAAATGGTAGAAAACTGATCTAAAGTGCTGCAAGATACAATATTAATTAAAATGATAATATGAATTTGATTTTTGATCTTTCCAACATTACTATTCCAAAAATTGGATCAATACCACAAACCTATATGTCAAAGTATGTAATCTTAATATAATGAAGAATCGTAGATGGAATCCAAAATGGTTCAACTTCCATAACATCTCCTTAGCCTCTAAGGCATTATTCAATATAAATAGATTTTAATCTTTAATCAACATCCATATAGTAGTTAAGTATAAAACCATATTATACACCTTGTGAATGATTAGATTCCTTCAAATTATATTGTTTATATACACTACCCATGCATATCTCACCCACAATAAACACTATAGGGATTTAAAAAGGCACTTTTTTTTTACAATGGTCGAGGATTAAGAATTTTTCATGAGACCCCTTTATTACAATTAGCAATCGGAAGAAAAGCTCTTCCCAATTAAGATGTGATCGTTAGGGGGTTTGATAATTAATAAATCAAGGATCTAGGAGAAAATACATTTAATATATCACTTGGACCTAAAACTATAGTTATATAATGTTAAGTTTTCCACCTTATGTGAGGTAGAATATTTTAAATCATGGAAGACCTTAGATCCTTGACATGGTAATAGAACAAGATCTGAGGCTACTGGTAAATACATAAAAAAAGGAAAACACGTGTTTTCTTTTTCCATGTGTTTGTATGTGTTTATGTATTTTTGATGGTGATGACATTCGTGTGTATTTTGAATATGGTCCTAAAAATTATATATAACACCAAAAATATAGGAATATCAAGTGCATAAGGTTTCTACCATTAGTCAAGGATCAATGTGAAATATTACAAATAATTGACAAAACCACATGTTAGTCTAGATGGTGTTTTTCAAACCATTGGTTTTATTATCATTAATTATTTCAATCAATAACTCATTTAGGGTAATCAATCCATGTTAACCTAATTTAATATAAATAATGTGATTTAGGGGGCCATTTCAACCATTTGAGTCCGTGATTGAACTAGTTACTTGTTTAGTTTAATGAGGTATGTAATTTGGGTTAATATATACCTAAAACCT
>JARHVA010004414.1:1312500-1397500 GCA_037957365.1 Torreya grandis | reverse complement strand
TAGTAATTGTTAGACAGTTTCTCAACCAAACTTGATTGTATATATGCACATGCTATGTTAATATAATATTATCAAATCATTTTTATTTCCTCACTCATATCCACTATTTTCTACATTTTATAATATTTTCCCATCTTTAGATTATCATCAAACTAACCTCAAAATAATCTTACTTTCATAAATATCTTTGCATACTTCATTGGATGGCTTGCTTCTTCAACAAGAAAAGTTATTGAACTCAGCCATCTCAAATAAATAATATTTAACACATATATTATTTGTATTTGAATTCCATATTTGTATTTCATAGAAACCCATGCACTCACTGTGCTCCCACTTTCATTAATTATACCTATTTGAATGATTAGATTTTTAGACATTTAATGAAAATGAATGATCTTCATTCAATTCAAGAATGAGTAAATTCAATTAATTAAATGAACTCTACTAGTTTGTATATACATAATTTCACACCTTAAGTTGAAAAATAATCCCACAAGTGATAAACTAAATCCAAAACACCATTATGTGCATTAAAATTATTGTATGTTCCCTACAAGAGAAACTATCACTTTATGCAAGGAAAAATAACCAATACAATTGTAAAACCATTGATTAATGTCAAAAACCAACCACAATGGTTATAATTATTCCAATTAAGTTATAAAAACCACTACTATAGTTTTAAAATTATCATCTACTTAAACCATGTTTTATGACCATAAAATTTTCAATAACTTTTAAAAACTATAACTTTTGCATACGAACTCAAAATCACATGCCAATTTTAGATGACACAAGATTTGAAATCTCCATTGTCCAACCTCCATCTGCTAATTATGGTTATTTACTTTGAAAATTAGAAATTGAAACTGATTTGTATGTCATTTCTATAAACATATACCTCCCATAAGACTCACAATTAATTCAAGGGCATTAGGTACCCGAAAAATACATCCATTATAAAGAGTGTTAGATTTAATTTTTGTAAAATTGATGACATACGTTATTTAGACTGATTAAAATCAAACTACATGACTAAATACACCATCTTGATGAGTAATAAAAAAAAAATTATTTTATTGTTTACAACACTTGGATTAAAATAAAATCAACTAGAAAAACTATGGCTTATAATAGTAAATTAAAGACATAATAAAAAGAAATTAATTATAACTTTATGAAAATATAAGCATATAAAAAGTGAAGACTCTTAAAACTACAATAAAACTATATACCTAACCCAAATAAATATAAACTCATTGGGCGATGCAATGTGGCATTGACTTGGGAGTTGAATTAACTAGTTATTCAAATTTCATTGATGTCATATGATGTCTCATATTATTGATATAGATAATGAGATTTTCAAACTAAATGTCACCTTAGAAAACATGACATAATCCCATGAACAGAGCAGTGTAGATTTCCTTGGAAAGATGACTACTTGGATATTTGAGTCACCCTGTTCACAAGGATCAATCCATGTTTAGAGATTATAAACTGGAAAGAGTTCCAAGCTCATCAAGTTTTTGAAAAGGATATTAAATTTTAAATCCATTTCATCATCATTTTTCATGTCAAGGGAATTAGAAAACACTTGAGAGAAACATCCATTCTTGTGATTTTATCTTCTAGTTAAGAAACCAATATGGGGACTGGAATGGGTTTTCCACTATGACCACCACATTTTGCAGTTCCTATGCTGAAAAGTCTCTTGTCCTTTTCCTCATGTAAAAATTTTACTTATTATAAATGATGTTTTTGAAATGACAATCGATACCTTTGATGGAAGTCATTACAAATATCATCTTTTGTTGCCTTTCTAATATTACACTCTTCTATGCAAAAGTTGTGCACTGAGCATTGATTCTTCTCTAACTAATATTGTTTTTTCTTCCTCAATAATATATTTCCTAATACATGACAGTTATATGGATTTTTTGTCTTATAATATCTCTAAATATGTTTGTAAAAGTACTCAATGATCTTGAAAAATAGATCAAATTTAGAAAATATAATAATAACTAACCTCACATATAAATCTATGAACTAAACAGGGAACACAGTATGAGTCTACAAGAAAATAATATATTACTAGAATAAAATATATATATTATTTTAAAGCATTATTGGGGCTATGCATACTAGTATCCAACCTATAGCTTCTTTTGTAATGTCATTATAGGGAAAGGAATCAGATTGCTTTGATACCAAATCTTAAATTTGGTTAGAGTTTATGCATGTAAACTAACAATATAAAACTTAAAATATAACACACAATAACAGTCCTTCATTTAATTGATACAAGATATTATTCATTGAATATAATCACATATTTATATCTAATTACACACCTAAAAATAAGGAGTCTTAACATATCAAGAAACCCCTATGATCTTGCAAAGTCTCCAACAATTGATAACTCCATTATTATCTCACTTATTCTAATCTCTATGTGATTTATTCTCATATATCACTCACACAATATAAACTAACTAGATATTCTTTGTTCATACTAACACAATAGGAATATTTGTATCAAAACCTACATATGATTTCCATGGCATATAACAATTAACTATGTCAACTAGAAATTATTGTTAGGATACACAACAATACATCATTTTTATTGAAGAAATTTAGAGCCATATTAATTTAAAATAGATAGTAAACACATTTTAAAAAATGACTTGAATGAAATGATGTTGTAAAGCCTACCAAATTAGAAGAGAATTAGAAAAGCATGTAAAATTAGTCATCAATATAATGGAACATAACTTAAAAAAATATATAAAAACATGAAGAAATTAGGTATCCATAGTCAATTAGACAACAATACTCAAAATATCTTAATCATTTAGTTTTCCTCAATCAACTTTCTAAAAGTCATCACCCTTAGGTAAGGGATTCTAACTACTATTTGTATTATATCTTCATTCAATTCCTATGTGTTATCCTAGGGATTTTCTTGAATCTCATTTAAATAGGTCTTGCCATGTGCTTTTACCTTGAATGCCTTGGTCACTATGAAATATATAGACTTTGATCACCCTCACACATCCACTTCCATTTTTTTCCAACCACATAATGGCATGATACATGGAATAAAACTTATAATGCAAATTTTCACTTTGTACAACTCCACATAACCCACTACATCTTGCACCTACCATGTAGCACCATGAAAATGTGGCACAACCTTTGCACTTAAAGCACCATTGGGCATATCATAACACCTTATGTAGTTCCATGATTGATACCACATATATTTGTGCCATGATCCATGCCAAATAACTTTGTAGACAACATCATGTACTCCAACCAAAAGGTGTGGAGTAAATAAATGTCAAAAGATTCACAATTATGAGTTCAACAAGAAGTGTCCCATTTTTGGTCTAATGCCTTCTTTAGCAAGTTAATTTCCCACATAAAATGTGGATATTCAATATCAATGCCAATTGATGTAATTTTCAATTACACAAAAAACAAGCTTTGTGCACTTTGCACAATGTATATAGCATTTTGCCGCATTTCACAGTGCACACAATATTTACAAAACATCGATATTTGGCATAAAACCATAAAATATCATGTGTAGTTCAACCTTTGTACAAAACCTTTAATATGTGGATTGATCATGTGGACGTTCAACACCATGCCATGTGGGACTTCAAGAGATCTTGTTAATTTTTAATATCTATAAGCATACTTGCTCCATGATATATATGGATATATTTTTTATAATGGTTTACCATATATCGATACTCTAACATCCTTACAATTATTTGATTGATTAGATTCCATGTTTGCATATATAATTTTTTTGAAACATACAAAAGATGTGAAAATACACGAGTTGTAAATGTTGCGTAATAGAAATCAAAATTGAATGTAAAAAAAAGAACACAGAATCTAAAAAATCAAAAGAAACACAAGATTACCCTTCAGATACCCTCAAATGGAAAAATCCAAAATAGTGAGGGACTTCCTTCTCTTTACATGCTCTTATTATATAATAAAATGTTTAGTACTTTCTCTATACCTTCATATACATTAAATACATTTGAAACATTCCTAAACACCCATACATATTTGGCATATTTCAAACATACACTTTCCTTAAAAACTACCATCTCAGAAACACAAACAATCAATAAGAAATGCTAAGAGAATAATGAGAATATTTTCCTCATTAATGAAGGGATGCTACATTTGAGTTAACTCTAACACCTGGGTGAATTAAAATCCATCAATTTGATGGAGGGGCTTCATATCTAAACTACATGACTACATGCAAATTAATCTATTTCTATTTATACTTCAAAGACTCAATTCTAATTTTTCACTACAATGACCCTCTCTATGTTCATTTATAAAATTCAACACCATAAAAAGATTAAATGTGAAGCACAAAAGTCTAAACTAATATGGCATGGAGTCCAAAAATGGCACATGTTCTTATTCATTAATCAACAAACACATGCCATAGTTTTCCTTCAGTACTGCTATTTTTTTATTAAAATCCATGCCACTATAAGATTTTTTTAAAAAAATCCATTGCCTACATACAAGGACCCCTTATGGGATTTATTGTAAATTATGGAGGCCATTTTGTTTGCATACAAACTCATATTGACATGCCATTTTATTGAAATCACATAACATTTTTAGGGGAACTGAATATGCAATAAAAAAATACTAGTTATGACTTACTCATATTTTTTTCGTTCTATTCAAAACATGTAAATTTGGAGGTCATTAGGTATATAAACAAATTATTAAACAATGTTAATGGTTAATCAACATAATCAACTAAAAATGAATGATATAAATCTTATTCAAGTGCTTTAGGTTACAATATTATTTACAATGATAGTATGAATTTGTTATCTCATTTTGCCAACATGACTAATCCAAAATTTGAATTAATGCCATACACCTATACATTGATCTATGTAAACATAATAAAATGAAGAGTCACACACGGAGTCCAAAATGATTCAAATTTCATAAAATCTCCTTAACTTTCATTGCATTTTATTATATGTAAACACACATTTAGCTTTCATCAGCAACCATTTAATACTAAAACATTCAACCATATTATACTATTTGAGAATGATGAGATGACCTCAATTGATATTTTTGATATACATTACCTATACATATTTCACATAAAATCAACACTATAGAGATCAAAAGGGTAATTTTTTTAGCATGGTTCAAAATTACGCATTTGTTATAAGTCATTTTTCTTGTAATTTGGCATTGGAAGACAATCCCTTCTTAGTTAAGATATGATCATTTAAGATTTTGATAATTAATAAATCAAGGATCTTGGATAAACTACATTGAATATATCACTTGGAACTAAAATTATAGCTAAACAATGTTATGATATACCTAATTATGTGAGGTAAAAAAATTAATTGAAGTAACACCTTGGATCCATGACATGGTGACAGAAGAGCATCTTAGGTCGATGAAAATAATTGAAAAAAATAAAATACATGGCTTATGTTTGCATGTATTTATGTGTGTTTATAAAATTTTGAGAATGATGATGTTGTTGTGGTTGTTGAAGATGGTAAAAAAATGTCCAAGGAAATTTTCCAAAACACTAATACTCTAGGAATATCAAGTGTATAAAATTTATATCATCAATCAGGGATTGATTTGAACCTTTATAGACAAATGACAAAACTACTAGTTAATGTAGGGAGGGGTTTTTAAACCATTTATTTCATTATCAGTAATCATTTCAATCAATTAGTCATTTGGGCTAAGTGAGCCCTGTGAAGCTAATTGTCACTAAATAATGTGATTTAATAACCCATTTCCCTCAGGTTATTCATTTGGTTCTATGAGAGATGTAATTTGGCATAATTGATCCCTATGAACCTAATTTTTACTACATAATGTGATTTGGGCTTCTTTTTTTCTAAATAAAGACCATTCTTGAAATAATTACTCATCTAGTCTAATGAGGGAAATAATTAAAGGAAATTGATTCCTATGATCCTGATTTTATGAAAACTATTTTTATGCCAATTTTTATTGATATAATTCTGTGATGTTGGGTATAGGAAGGTGTTAACTCTATGAATTTTTTTGTGAAAGTATATTCCATTTAGACATTCTAATGGATGATTGATTTTCATTTTGTGATGACTATATTTATGCCTTTTTATATAGAATTAGATAATTCTAATGAGTTTTCCTATTAATATCATTTAATTGGCTATTAATTCATTAGTAGTGGTACTTATTATTATTTCATGTATAATTATCTAAAATAGATTGACTATCATATTTATTTGATTGGTGGAAGATTTTATATATTTGTGTGGAATATATGAATATGTGAAAATTTCTAACACATGTGAAAATTTTATTGCTTCCATTGTTATCAACTTGTGTATGATGCATATTTTATTTATCAACATATGGATTTAATACCATTAAATTTTAGATGGCTAGAGCTAATTACACACTTCATATTAAAATGAAAAATTTGGGAAGAAATTTCCTTAAGGAAGGTGTTAGTTCCTAGTTGTACACATCTTTCACTCGGCCTTGCACACTTGAAGAAAATGGCAAACAAAGATGCAGAACCTGATAGTATGTCATTATAGTCAGTGGATGGTTTGGCATCAAGAATGAATCAAATGGATAAAATGAATGAGAGGTACTCATAAAGGATATAGTTATCTCCCTGCTACTTTTGGGTCTACCTGAACCAAGGTGAGAGGACCTATGGGGTAGCTTTCTCACATGGAGAGATTCTAAAATTTAACATCCATGGGGACTTTTGAACAAGGGACAACAAACATGACTAGGACACAACCAAACTCATTCAATCCACCTAGGAAGGGTTGTCACATGGAATGAAAAAATGCTCTAGGTCACATAGAAGCTACTAAAGACAGATATGAAAGTGACTACAATCTTCATTCTAAATAATTTTCAATTATATGAGTTGAACGGAAAATACAATGTTGGGTTTCTAGAGCACAAAATGTAGACAAATGTTAAATATGTAAGATAGTATGCATCTACAGGAAAATATCACTCATAATATGCAAAGGGTGTATTATTTATAGGGTAAGATAGGGTCGGAAAGTTAGGTAGTAATAAAAAGAGGTGGTGCATTAGTGGTTTTAAAATAGCAAGGATTTTTGCAATATTTATGACATCATTTGTTGTAAATATGTAGGAAAATTTGACTTACAATATAATGGGAACTACCAAGAGTGGTTTGCATCCATTAGTGTCAATATAATTCAAACACCCAAATGATCCTTGACACTGTATAACATACACTAAAACTAGAATATAAAATACCTTTCCCTATCAAATTCATGAACCCAGGGTGACCTTAATAGGTATTCAATAAAATATTTCCATATCTCAATGCAATAAGAGGTTTATAACCTAGATCTATGCCCAAAATGACAACCATACATAAGCACAAAACTAGATATCCAATCAGCATAATATGTAAAATATCTCATTGCATTTATTTAATAGGAAAAAGTAAGAATTACAAGTATTTTCGATTATCTTGAAATAAAAACCTTACACACATCTATGTTTAAAAATGTTTCCATGGGGACAAGCATGTTAAATTTGCTCCATATTGGGCAAAGGATACATTCAAACATGCTCTCATAGATTTCTGAAGGTTGTACAGATACAACCACCTTATCAAAAGAGGAAAAATATACACAATAGTGATCCAAAAATTTGGAAGAGCCTATACTTAGAAAAAATGAACATCCAACAACAACCTAGAATAGAAGACAAGCCTTTTATTTATTCACTTTTTTACCCTTTACTATTCATTCTAAGAATGGGGGTTGCATTTTGCTATTTTAAAAATTGTAGTCAACACCCCAGAGTTCTACCAAGTTGTTCCCAATTGGAAAACCCTTTTGCCACACCTAAAATATTCACCCATTTACATGATAAATCATTGTTCTAGTTTCCTATACAGGAAATGATGAAGATTTGGAGCACATCATTTGATTTTTTGGTTGGAGATGATTTTTACATGAACTAGATGGTGAAATTTTATGGTGGAGGCCAAAAAAATATTATCCTCATGTGTAACTACCTAGAGATGCCTTGGACCACTTACTTGCACAGTTGGAACCTCCTAAACAGCTACCCTTCCCTTTATGCATTCCATGGAATAAGTTGCTCTTGAAATGATTTTATGGGAATATTACAGATCCATGGCTATTTTGGAGATATTATTTGGAGTGGTCCACCTTGGAATTATATACCTAAAATATTCTCTCCCATGGAAGAGTTTTGATAATCATGGAAATGAAAAATGCAAAAAACCTAGGTCTTTTAAACTTTTTACCTTTTGGCTCCAACTTGCTTTTCAACACTTTGAATTTTGCACTTTTGATTTTTACAATTTTCAATCTTCACATTTGATTTTTTTCAAATTATCCCTTTTAAGGTTTCCTTCATATTCCTTTTTTAATGTATAAATGCATTATTTTCACCTTTTGACCTTTTGTTGAAATCCTATCCACTTTTTGTTGAAATCCTATCCCCTTTCGTAAATTCATAATTTGTAAATTGAATAAGTGTAATTTAAATGTGTAATTCCCCTAAAAAGGTCCTTTTATAAATTATATACTTGCAAAATCTAACCTTGCAATTCATAGTTGTAGCTCCTCTTAGGGAATCTAGAACTCCAAATGCATTTTGCATGTTTACAAAAGTATAAATTACACTTGATGTTCCCATTTCCCTCAAAAGATCCTTTTAGGGAATCTGGAACTCTAAATACATTTTACACTTTTGAAAAAGTGAAAATTGCACTTGAATTTCTCATTTCCCTATAAATCATCCTTGAGGGAAATGAGAACTCCAATTGTAATTTGTAAATATGCAATTTTGCAAATTTGCAAAATTGCAAGTGGCATTGAAAGTTCCCATTTACATTAGGACCCCATGTTGATTTGAGTTGAATGGCAGAAATGAGAGATCCATGTGGAATTTTCAATTTTCAAAAGTACCAAATTTCAAATTTTCATTTCTCCTCAGCATCTTCTTGAAGCTGCTTAAGTTAAATTTTTCCATGCTTGCTTTAACTAGAGGAATTGAGAGAGTTAACCCCAATTTCGCACACTGCAATTGGGAGACATTGAATTTTGCATAATGCATTTCCCACTAATATTTCCCAAGGAGTTTTGGAGCATCTTCTACAATTATTTGAAACCTACAAATTCTTTGAAATCTTCAATTAACTCCATTCCTGCTCCAACAAAGTATCCTGACTTAACATAGTACGATGTAGAAGATTATTTCAAAAGCCAAACTTTTTTCTATTTGATGCCTCAACATAGTAATAATTCTCTATTTACACAATGCATTTGGATTTGAAGCACTTTATAATGAAAACATGTATTTCTCTCCTTTACCCATAACATTGAAATGGTTTCCCTGCATCAAATCCAAAATTCATTTGTATAATGCTAACCCCATGATTATGGGTACAACTTGTTCCTTTAAACATCCAGTCAGATCATGATATTAAGATATATATGATCAATGGATTCTCACTAGGAGTACATGAATATTGGAGAACTCTTTCAACTAAGATTATTTTATTCTCCATGCTATAAATGTCCCACATTAATTAGGCCTATATTTCATTCAGACTAAGACTATATGTTATTCTCAAGGAAGTAATGTTTGGATTAATGTCACCTTATGGTAAGTAAATAAAAATCACTAAAGGGAATGTAAACATGAAAGTTGACAAATGATCCATCCAAAAGTAAAGCCACTCCATCACCCCAGTATTTTAGAACCCCTATCTAGAAAATGTTCCATCAACATTGGCAAGGCCACCAATAGACCAAGTTGAATAAATGACTATGAAGCAAAGGCTACGTCTAAGGAATTATTATGTTCTATATCAACCTTATGTACCATTGTAACCTCAAGCCCATTTAAAACCAAATATAGGTGACCATATAGAAAAAAGTGTATATAAGAATGTCACTTAAGTACTGAAGTAGAATCCAACAATAATGAAATAGAAGGATATTATAAAAAACATGTTAAACCAATGTCCTAGCAAATAAAATATCATAATTCAAGGCTTATTCACAATTTACAATCTCAACCTAGTAGAGGGGTTTTGTAAAAACCTATCCTTTTCCTTCACCATTATTTGATTTGACATTTTTTGCTTTTCATTTAGTGTGCAATGAATGAAATTGTGATCTGAAGTCTTCATGTTCTGATTGTTGATGTGATTCCCTCTTGAATTTATCATTGAGAGGAGTTTAATAAAAATCATTATTCTATTCGTTCTTTCTCCCATGCAACAACTGGAGCTATGTATTGGTACTTATTTCAAGTCTTAAACCTTTTAAATTCCTTTCTAATGTTTACAATCCATCTTGTCTTTTCCTACTCATTTATTTCTCATATCTTGTGGGATGAATAAGTTCCAATGCACTTTACAATTTATGTTAGTGTAAATTATGTGTTGGATTTTTCCTTTCACGTTGCTTTTTTTCCAATGGACTTAAGGGTGTCTTTTACAAAAGTCAAAATTATAGTCAAATTGTTAGAGTTTTGCCATGTTATTTCCTTGTCTTTTTCACTCATATGGGATCCAAAAGTAGAGCAACATTCCTCACTTTTTGACAATTGCATTTCACTGCCAAAAGTTCCATGGGCTTCCCTAACCCATTTGAAATTGCATTTCATCACCCAAACTTTTGGTGGAGATGTTAGGCCTACTTTGTAATTATCCTTGGTCAACATATAGTCAATGGGTTAGTTCCCCACCAAATACCTTCCCTTGTAACCATGCATTTTATAAACATTACATTATTTTATTCTTGATTGTGTACTCCCATGTAGTACATTGGTCTTAACTTTATTGTTTTCTATGT
Organism: Torreya grandis; assembly: GCA_037957365.1. NCBI lineage: Eukaryota > Viridiplantae > Streptophyta > Pinopsida > Cupressales > Taxaceae > Torreya > Torreya grandis. The sequence continues at coordinate 1,386,563 of JARHVA010004414.1, read as the reverse complement.
GACCTTTGTGGCTTTTACGTACAATATGGATTGTCTTATTGATAGGGCTAAGTATTTACGTGGGCCTCCATATGGAAATGAGTAACATGGCATGGGGATTTATCTGATTGTTGTGTTATTTCATTAATAAAATGGTGCAAACTCTTGGTAAAAATTAGAGCACCAATATTTCCTCTCATCTAGGGATGCACACCCCTTGCAGGTGTGCAAAGAACCCCATAACACAAGATTAGGTGCCAATCCATTGGGCCAAAGTGTCAACATTTGATCAATTTAAAATAAACACTCATGAAAGCTCAATAAAACATGACAGACTAATAAAAACAAATTAGTAGGATCATAAATCAAATACGTGACAAAAACATGAAAGTAAATGTACAAACAAGGCCCAAAGTAAATGGGAAATAAAACTAACAAATCAATAAGAATATATATTTTAGCAAATATATACATAGTCATGGGATCATTCTAGGCAATGTTTCAAATTCTTGCCATAAATTGTGGCTCCAACATCACATAATCCCATAATTTCTTAAATATTTTTAGCAGATTGGTGGCCAAGATGAATTAAACCAATCTCTGTGCATGCTTGAAGGTATTTTTGCTAGGTTGTAATGGGATGAAGTGATAAAACAAAACCTTCTTATATAATCTCAAATATAGATAAGACCATGCTAAAATATCTTTATACTTCTTCAATAACTATAAATAATATTGTTTCTTGATTGTAATTAAATGGGTACCAAGCAAGAGTAATTTAGGATAAATAATGTCATTGGTTCACTCAAAGTACTTATTGAAATATAACTTAAAATATTCAATCTTAGGGATATAAAATAATTCCACTTCTAAGATTGGAACAAGCCCCATTAAAACACATACTAAAAATTACACCTACTTTGTTAATTTTAACATCAAAATCAATAGGTTGTTCCTTAGTGTCAACATTCCCATTAAAGTTTCCAAGCCCAATGTCTATGTATAATGCTTCATTTAGAACATGTTTTGGATCTTCTATTACATGTAGCATCTTTGACTCTCTATAAAGTTTGACCATCTTGTCCTCCAATGGAATGGTAGTGTAGGAAAGGTCCATTTAGACACTTCCACCCATGATAGCAGCCCATTTGTGTGATAGTAACATCCCTAACTTAGGTAGTTAATCCATAACCACCACATCCATATTCAAATACTTTCTTGGATGCACTACCAATTGTACTACCAACCCCTTGGCTTGTCTAAAAACTATAACCTCTCATGAATCCATGGCATAACACTTGTCAAAGGTTGATGTAATCTTAACTTCGATCTCATTTAGGAAACTTAAGGGAATCACATTGCAAGAATCACTGAAATGAAACATGCAATTGTGGACAATTAAAAAATTGATCAATAGGGTTGTATAAAATGGATTCACATTCAGCTAAATTTCTACTAGTGCAGTCCCAAAAAAACTTCCAAGGTAGGTTCAACAACATCTTCTTATTATTCATCACATTTTAGGGGTGTTTGGGGTAAATTAGTTTCATTTGGAACTAATTTCTCACCAAATTCCAAGTACTCTAATGCTCTCTTTCTAGGTTTGGGTATTCAAAATAATTCAACAAGTGGTACGTTGATTTTATGTTGGCTCGTCACATGGGCCAGATCACATATGCTATATTGAGGAAGAGGAGTTTGGTGGAAGGGTAACAACACCTTTAGCTAGGATGCAATCACTTAATGTCTGAAGTGGAGTAGGTTAGGATGGATTTGAATGTTTAAAAAGTCTTCAAGGGTGGATTTATTTTAGCATCATTTATACCCTTAGGAATACTAGATAGTAAAGGTACTTTATTCTTAGCTAGAGCACTACCTAGTTTATCAACTTGAGAAACAAGTGCTAGTTTGGATGAATTTGGAAATGTTGTAGATTTTTTATCTCATTTACTTGCATCCCTTACCTTTAGATTTTAAGGGATAGTGTCTTGAAGAGTAGCACATAGTTTCCTAATTCTCAAGTAGTATTCATTATTTTAGGCACTTATTACATTAATTAACCATTGATGTCCTCAATTGATGGAATCCCCCCATCATACTTTTTAATCATAAATGATCTTAAAGAGTTAAAATCATGCATGGGAAATTCATATGCTTGTGCCATATTAACATCAAAATAAAAATCATAAGTTGGTATACTTACCCTTTCGACCACACTCAAAAATTGATCAATAGTAGTAGTACTTAGTAATTCCATGGAGGTAGTCATCTTACTTTGGGGGCTTTGAAAATTAAAAATCAAAATCTCATCATCAGATGATGCAAAATTAGGTTCATTTATATCTTTATCAATTAGTTTAGTAATATCACATGGAGGATGTGGAAGGAATAACTTATCACAACCTAACATATTTACTTTAGCATTCAATGGATCAAACACTTCCTTCCCAGACCCTCTATTCTAATTTTTATCTATTCTTTCTTCACATGTAGGCCTCTTCCCTCTATCATTATCTCAATTATGGAAATCAGACCCCCTTTGTGTTTGATTCAGATTTGGAGCCCTCTCTTGACTAGTAGACACATGAGGGATCCCCTTCTCAGCCCTAGTTAGCTTGTAGGACAGTTATTTGACAACAAAGAACAATCTTTTAAACATCTCCTCAAGGTTGGTTGTCTTAGTGGATTGCATTTTTTTGGGGTTAACCAACTTTACATCAGATTTCTTGTTTATGGGCTTTCTCATAGCCTTAATGTTGTTTTCAATTTAGATGGCCATATTTAATGACAACCATAGGTTTGTTAGATCCTTATCCGACAAGTAGTACACAATCTTCTTATCAAAGGCATCACAATATTTAATCAAGCACACTATATCATTGCACCTTATGTTTTTAGGCAACCACATCATAACTTTCTTAAACCATGTGTTGAAGTCTTGCATGCACTCATTTGGGTTCTTCTTGATGTTTTTTAAACTTAGCCAAAAGGAATCTGGGATCAGATCTATCACCATATTAAATTCTAAAAACATTTTCCATCCCTTCCCATAAATGAATGCATCCAAGGGGAACAAAATTGAATCATTCATATGCATCTTCCTCTAGTGTGTGAAAAAATAACGTAATACACACATCGTCATGCTCAACCTCATAGTATTCAATGATTATGTGAAAGGCCCTCAGGTGTTGATCGCCAATCACCACATTGTTCCCTTGAAACTTTAGAAGGCATTTCCTTACTTCATTTGGGACTTCATTTGGATAACCTTCTATGTCATCAAATTTGATAGGACTAAATTTGAGAATACATAGTACAAGATGTTCATTCTCATTTATATACCTATGCCTCATGATTAGCTAAATTATAGGTTTAAGAACAACTGGCAAATGGATGTGAAGGGGTGAATGAGGGGAAATTTATGCAATAATCTTAGGAGGGGATTCAACTAGTTGAGAAGGAGCTATAAAATAAATGGGACTATATGATTCTGAGTGAATAAAAGAGCTATGAATTTCCTCAATAATGGGGATTTTGACAAAAATCTCAAGGTTTTCAGAATCTTGGTTGTCTAAAGACTATTTTATAGTTGAACTTTACCCTTCAACATGCCTCCAAACTTGTCTCCCTTTTATTTTGTGAATACTTAGGGGTGAGACAAAATTTTTGAGAGAGTCATCTTTGAAGGATGACCTCAATCCTTCTAGATTTACAATCAAGAAAATGCTCAAAAATAAAATTAAAAATAAATATTCAAAAAAGTCATTGAACTTTCTTGAAACTAGATGATAAGGTTGTCCACTAAAATCAAAATTCTAGAATATAACAGTTAACAAACTAATTATCATACATGCTGAAAACAAAATTTTCTAAATTAAATAATGAGATAATAGCATAAAGACATTGAAATATTCAAAATAATGTTCAATAGGGGAAAAACACCTTCTGATATGCCATTTTAACAACTCTTCACAATAAACTCAACTGATGTTAAATTGTCAAATAATTCAATTCCTAACACATCCCTAGTGGAGTTTTAATGTGTTGATGGCCAAGATAGTCTGAATGTAGAGAATGATAACATAAAACTTCAAAACATGAAATAATTACAGTTCTCTGTAAGAGGCCCTGGCAACATAAGGGCCAAGGTTATTAGCTTCTCCCTGAGAATGGTGCTAGATGAGTATTGGTTCCCAATTGTACATGTCTTTCACTCAATTTTGTACACATGAAGAAAATGGTAAATAAAAATTAAAAACATGTTAGTATTTCATTATATCCAAGGGAAGGTTTGGCATCAAGATTGAACCAAATGGAGAAAATGACTGAGAGGCACTGACAAAGGGTATGGTCAACTCCCTATTACTTTTGGCTCTACTTGAACCAAGGTGAGAGGACCTATGGGGTAGCTTGACCACATGGAGAGATTTTACAATTCAACCTCCATGGGGATTTTTGGCTTAAGGGACAATAAACATGACTAGGGCACAACCAAACTCATTCAATCCACCTGGGAAGGGTTGTCACACAGAATGAACAAATTCTCTAGGTTGCATACAAGCTATTGAAGAGATATATGAAAGTGACTAGAATATTCATTCTAAAGAGTTTTAAAAACCATGGGCTAAATGAAAAAATGCATTGTTAGGTGTCTAGAGCATAAAACACATACGCATGTTATGTATGCAAGATTTTATACATCTAAATGCTAAAATACTCATAATATGCAAAGGGTTTATTATTTATAGGGTAAGATAGGGTAGGACAATTAGGTAGTAATAAAAATAGGGTAGTATGATGGTGGTTTTCAAATAGCAGGGATTCTTTCAATATTCATGACATCATTTGTTACAAAGATGTCGGAAAAAATAACTTACAATCTAATGGGAACTACCAAGAGCGGTTGGCATCCATTAGTGTCAATACAATGCAAACATGCAAATGATCCCTTACACCCTATAAAATACACTAAAAATAGAATTTCTAATACATTTCCATATCAAATTCATGAACCTAGGGTGCCCTTAAGAGGTATTCAACAAAATATTTCCAAATCTCTATGCCAGAAGGGGTTTATAACCCAGATCTATGCCCAAGATGACAACCATACATAAGCACAAAACTAGATATCCAATTAGCATATCATGTAAAGCATCTCATTACATTTCATTAATAGGAAAAATTAATAATCATAGGAATTTGCCATTATATTGAAATAAAAACCTTACATACATCAATGTTTTAGAATGCTACCATTAGGAAAAGCATGGTGGATTTGATCCATGTTAGGTAGGGGAGACATATAAATATGCTCTCAGAGATTTCTAATAGTTGTACATATATAACCACCTTAGAAAGAGAGGCAAAATATATGCAAGAATGATCACAAAATTTGGAAGAACCTATACCTAGTGAAAATGAATAGCCAACAACAACCTAGAATAGGAGACAAGCCTTCTATTGATAATTTTTTTTACCATTTCTTTTACAATCCAGGAATGGGGGTTGCATTTTGTAATTTTCAAAATTTTAGTCAACACCCCAAAGTTTTTCTAAGATGCTCCTATCTGGAAAAACCCTTTGCCATGATTGGAATCTTCAACCATTTGCACGAAAACTCATTGTTATAACTACCTCTACAAGAAATGATGAATATTTGGAGCATATCCTTTAGTTTATTGGTTGGAGATGCTTTCTACATGAGATGGAAGATGAAATTATATGGTGGAGGCCAAAAAAATTGTGTCTTCATGTGTAACTACCTGGATATGCCCTGGACCACTTACTTGCATAGCTAGAACCTCCTAGATAACTACCCTTCCCTTTATGCACACCATGAAATAACTTGCTCTTTGAATTGTTTCATGGGAATATTTTGGAAACATGTTTATTTGGGAGATATTATTTGGAGTGGCCCACCTTGGACTTGTAGACCTAAAATATTCTCTCGTGTGGAGGATCTTGGATAAGCATAAATATAAAAAATGCATAAAACATATATCTTTTCAACTTTTTACCTTTTGGCTCTAACTGGATTTTCAACACTTTGCATTTTACAATTTTTTTTGCACTTTTCAATCTTCATGTTTTATTTTTTGCAAATTAACCCTTTTAGGGTTTTCTTCATATTAAATTTTGAATGCATAAATGCATTATTTTTACCTCTTGACCTTTTATTGATATCTTGGCCCCTTCTGCAATTTTTGCAAGTGTAATTTGCTTGTGTAATTCCATTTGGAAGGTCCTTTTACAAATTACAACTTTATAATTCATATTTGTATCTCCTCTTAGGGAATTTGGAATTCCGAATGCATTTTTCATGTTTTCAAAAGTGTAAATTGCACTTGAGGTTCCCATTTCCATCAAAATCTCCTTTTAGGGAATCCAAAACTCCAAATGCACTTTGGACTTTTGTAAATGTGAAAATTTAACTTGGGGTTCCTGTTTCCTTGAAAAGCATCCTCGAGAGAAATGGTAACTCCAATTATAATTTACAATTTTGTAAAAATTAAAAATTGCAAATGGCCTGAAAAGTTCCCATTTGCACTAGGAGCCCATGTTGATTGGTGTTAAATGGTAGAAATGGGAGATCCATGTGCAATTTATAGTTTTCACAAGTATAAAATTATAAAATTGCATTTCTCCTCGACTTCTCCTCGAAGCTCCTTGAGTTGACATTTTCTATGCTTGATTTGATTATTGAGTTAGGAGAGTTGACCATAATTTTTACGCTATATTTTTGAGACTTTGAATTTTACATGGTGTATTTCCCACTAAGATTTCCCAGGGAGTTTTGAATCATCTACTACAATTTTTTGAATCCTTCAAATTCTTATCATTCTTCAATTAACTCCATTTTTGGTGTAACAATGCATCCTAACTAAGCAGAGTACCCTATATAAGATTATTTCAAATGCCAAGCTTTCTTTTGTTTGATGCCTCAACATAGTAATATTTCTTTTCTTACACAATGCATTTGGATCTGAAGCACTTTACAAATAAAACTTGTATTTCCCCTCCTTCACTCATAAGATTGAAATGGTTTCTCTGCATCAAATCTAGAATCCATTTGTACAGTGTTAACCCCATGATTGTGGGTATAGCTTATTCCTTTAGCTGGCCATTCAGAGCATCATCTTAAGATATCTATGATCAATGGATGCTTACTATGAGTCCATGAATATTCAAGAACTCTTTCCATTGAGATCATTTTATTCTCCATACTACAAATGTCCCATATTAATTAGGCCTATATTGCATTAATACTAAAACTATATGTTATTATCAAGCCAATAATGCTTGGGTGAATGACACCTTAAGGTGAGTAAATTAGAATCACCATAGAGAATGCAAAAATGAAAGTAGACAAAAAATCCATCCAAAAATAAATCCACTTCATCGCCCCAGTAGTGTAGAACCCCTTTCTAGAAAAATTTCCATCACCAATGGTAAGGGCACCAAGAAATCAAGTTGAATAAATGACTTTGAAGCAAAGGATTCATCTAAATAATTATTATGTTCTATAGTAGCCTCATGTACCATTGCAACCTCATTCCAAATTAAAACCAAATAAAGTCAACCATATAGAAAAAATGTGTAAAAGACTAAACAGAGTGCCAAAGTAGAATACAACTGTGGTGAAATAGTAAGATATTGTTGATGCTTAAAATTGCACTTCATTCTAATCAACAACAATGGGAAGTTTCAAGCTGTGGGATTATTGTGGCTTAAAACAACCTCTAGATTTTAGAGAAGCTGGTCTCTTCTTTTGTATCAAGTGTAGGGAAAAAGGATAGAAAATTAATCAGAAATGCAAATGCAGGAAATGAAACCTAACTATGGTGATGCACCTGAGTGTAATTTGATCCTAATCTTGAGCACAGTGAGACTATATGTAGGATTCATTTACATTTAAGAGTAAACAAGTGCATGATCAATGTAAAAGATTGAAATAATAGAAACAGAGGCTCACAATAGAGACTTATTTTGCTAAGATACAAAAAATGTCAAAAAAGGCATAGGGTTGAATCTTCTTATAAGAATCTTCCAATCACATAAGAGGCACAGAAACACGTACAGTTATGTAGAACTTTCAACTCAAGAAAATGAGACAAAAAGCAAATGACATTCCTAATCACAACTCTAGAGAATCTATAGTCTAGACTACTTTTACAAATGACACAGATAATATCAACAAGGGCATAGAGTTCAATCTTCTTAATTCTTTTAGCCACATAAAAGGCATAGAAACATGCATAGTTACATCAACCTTACAACTCAAAAAAATGAGACAAAATCAAATGATATTACTTAGTCACAAACTCTAGAATGTCTAAACTTGTTACAATCCTTCTCCTTATATCCTATCTTTGTATCTCCCCTTCCTCCTTTATAGCCTCAGATTTTATAGATAAAATAGTGTGGCATTCAGCGCATTCAATGCCTTGGATGTATCCTGGTGTTATCAGGAAGGGCCATGCTGGAGTGGGGTGGCTGCCCTGGTTTCGGCATGTCGATTCATGTCTAGTACCTCTTTTTGCACTTGAATTTCCTCACTCCATCACTTTCTTAGCCATGCAAATGTCCATTCTCCTCTACTTACAAGGGACAAATAGATGACCCCTTTTAATGTTTGCAACCCCCAAAAAATCTACTCGGTGAACTACTCCACCTACCAAGAATAACTCCTGCTGAGTTCCCCCTAGCTCGCTTGCTGAAATAGATAATAGAACACTCTTTCCTGTTAAAATGGAAGAGGACATAAAAGGCACAAAAACATGCACAGTTACATCAACCTTACAACTCAAGAAAATGAGACTAAAGCAAATGATATTACTTAGTCACAAACTCTAGAAAGTCTAAACTTGTTACAATCCTTCTCGTTATATCCTATCTTTGTATCTCCCCTTCCTCCTTTATAGCCTCAAATTTTATAGATAAAATAGTGCAACATTCAGCACATTTAATGCCTTGGATGTATCCTGGTCTTATCAAGAAGGGCCATGCTAGAGTGGGGCAGCTGCCCTGACTGTAGTGTATCAATTAATGTCTAGTACCTTCTTCCACACCTAAATTTCCTCATTCCATCACCTGCTTAGCCACACAGCTATCCATTCTCCTCTGCTTATAAGAGACAAATAGACGACCCCTTTTAATGTTTGCATCCCCCAAAAAATCTACCTAGTGAACTGCTCCACCTACCAAAAATAACTCCCGCTGAGTTCCCCCTAGCTCGCTTGTTGAAATAGATACACAGAACACTCAGTCTTATTGAAATGGAAGAGGACACATAGTCAATTCCTTGAAAATCTTCCTAGTTCTTAGAAGGCATCAGAGAATGATACTTGGCACTTTCTACTTGATTTATCGAAGACACGTGGCTCTTTCCACTTTCCCTTTAGCTATGCTATAGAATTATTTGGGGCACATATTAGGCTCCTATGGATGGTAACACTTGGTAGCTTCTACAGACCTTTGAAATAACACCTAGGACCCACCACAATTTTATATTTGGTAATGAAGCTTGAAGATGATCTCTCAAAAATTGACATGTGGCAACCACCGCTATTCTTGGGAAGATACGTGGCATCTTTCACTTCTCCTACTAGGGGTATGTGGCATATTCCACTTCTTTTAGGAATGGAGTAGAAAGGGGCTTGGAAAGTTACACTTGGTGACCTCTACTACTCTTCGATGCTTAAACAAAATGAAACGATGCCTTTTTCCCTTCTGAAAAGGTACTTGACCCCTTTGGTTTTTGGGACACTCCCTTGAACTGCTTGATGAACCAAAATGGTTCAATGGATCAATGGTTTAGCACTGCATGACATTTACATGTTAACTGAGGTATTGAACCAAAAACATTAAACCAAGGCATTGAACCCAGGTGTTGAATTGACTATCTCTCAGATGCCGATATGTGGTGACTTCTATCGAGTTACTATTGGATACATGGCACATTCTGCGGCTCTCTTAAAAGTTAGGAAAGGTGCCTCAAATGACTCCACTTGGCCAGAACCCATGCTCAAACTATGCCACTTGGCAGCTTCTACTGCCCTTTGACACTTAGATAGAAAATGAATCAAAACAAACAAGCTCATGTTCTGTCAAAGCTTCTACCACCACGACCAAGGTATGTGGGAACAAAATTGTAGTGTGTGAATGAAAACTTGAATGCAACGTAGAGTAAAAATTTACTCTATAGTTACTGGTGACCCCCAAGACTTTTGAGCCTACTCAAAAATAAAACTCCACTGTCTGCTAGATCAAAATTGCAAAATTTATAGCTTTGAAAGAGCCATCGACATGTGTTTAAAACACTTATTTAAAAAGAAAAGTGGGAAAACAATGAAAAAAATAATGCGAGAAAGGGAAATTATTTAACTATAATACATTAGAGACCCAAGTTAATTGAAAAGCTTCAAATAGATTCCATTTATAAGAATCTCTTCAGGTTCTCCTTCCATCGACTCTAGCTCGAATGAATTCTTCTACTTGCAAGTGTGAATTTTATACAAGCCAGTCCATAACACTTTGAATTTAGTATGCTGACCCAGCTTGGTGGCTCTTGCATCCCATTTCAAAACAATTGAGCCTACTTCAAAATTAGGATTCAAATTCCTTTTATCAAAATAGTTATTAACCATTCCCTGATGCTTAATCAATCAATCATGGGCTATATCCCTCTTTTCCTAAACTTCCAAAAGTTCTGTGAGTCTGACCTGCATGTGACCATTTTCTTCAATTTTAATTTGTTTGATCAGCTGGAGAGCAGGGATTTCCAAGCTTAGGGGAATCATAGTAGACTTTCCATATACCAATTCATATGGGGACATTTTGATCACCTACTTAGGCATGATTCTATCAGCCCATAGTGCTAGATTAAGCACTTTATGCCACTCTTTGTGATGATCAACCCCTACTCTTTTGATGAGTCTTATCAGGTTCTTGTTGGTTGATTCTGCTAGACCATTACCTTGAGGGTATTAGTTAGATAAAGTTTTCAAATATATTCCATGTCTCAAGGCAAAGTTGGATACTTTAGACCCCAAGAATGCTTTAGCATTATCTGAAATTATGGTGCGAGAAGCCCCAAAGTGAGTAGTCATACTCCCTAGAAAATCTAGGATCACATTCTCTATTGCTTCCTTAAGTGGGACTGCCTCAGTCCATCTAGTGAAATAGTCTATGGCAGTTAATATCCATTTGTGACTCATACTGGACACTCGATTTATCATTCCAATGAAGTCAAGACCCCATTGACAAAATGGTTCATCCATAATTATAGGACTAAGGGGCATGGCTGCATTCCTCCTCATCCCTATATAATATTGGCAGGATTGACATTTTTTAACCAATTGATAACAATTTGCAAATAAAGTAGGCCAGAAATAACCTACCTCACTTATCTTTATGGCTATGGTATTTGCAAAAAAATGCCCCCCTAATATTCCATGATGCATTTTGTGTAGTATTCTCTTAGATTCAGCCTGTTCTACACATCTTAACAATTTTCCATGAAAATTCCTTCTAAAAAGGACTTGTTCAATTAAAACAAAATGAACCCCCTGTATCTTATAATATCTCCTCTTATTTTGAGGGAGTTCTCTCAGATAAATCCCATTTTTCATAAAATGAATCCGGCTTGTGACTCAGGATTCCTGATCAATCTCTTGTTTTTTTAGCACCGTCTCCGTCTCTCCTTCTGAATCTACTTCCTTAGGTAACATCTTTTCAAGCTCTTGGGTTATATATTAGCATAGACCCTTGCCTCTGACTAGCTTGGTGGGTCTAACCTCTACATCATATTCAAGGATCTTAGTGATCTAATTGGCTCTTTTCTCAATAATTTTCCCCTCCATGATGTATTCCCTAACACTTGGGTGAGCTACAAGTATCAGAATTTTGTTCCCTGATATCATATGCCTAAATTTTTTGAGGGCTTTTACCATGGCATAGGCTTATCTTTCCACAAAATTGTACCTAGTCTCATAATCCCTGCGAGTTCTTAAGAAAAAGGCTATTGGGTGTTCCCCCTCCTACCTATCATTCTTTTGAGTCAAGACAGCAACAATACTTGACTCTCCTCCATAGACATACATTACGAAGGGCTTTAAAAAATCTATATTTTTAAGCACTAGGGCTATTGAGATAGCCTTCTTGACCTCTTCAAAGGCTTTCCTTCCCTCTATAGTCCATTTGAAGCCCAGGTCTTTCTATAACAAGAGAGTCACTGGTCTTACCAACCCTGTAAAATTAGATATGAATCTACTGACAAAATTGATCTTCCCTAAAAAGGACTAAACTTCTTTTTTATTTACTAGAAGAGGAAGGTTCATTATAGCTGTGATTCTCTCAGGATCTAAAGAAACTCCTTTAGATACTATATGTCCCAACAATTTGCCCTGAGGTACAGAAAAGATGCATTTCTTGGGATTCAATGATATCCCAAAATCATGACATTTCTTGAAGATAGATTCTAAATGATCAAAATGATCATTACCATTTTTTGAAAATATAGTGAGGTCATCCAGATAGATTAGGATAATCTTATTTATAAGTTCTCCAAGGGCTATATCCATAGCTCTTTGAAAGGTGGCTCTTGCATTTGATAGACCAAAAGGCATCTTAACATATGCAAATGTTCCCCATTTGGTAGTAAAAATAGTTTTGTACTAATCTTCATCAGCCAACCAAATCTAATTGTATCTAGAGAAACCATCTAGTAAAGAAAACCTCTCTGATCCAGCCATAGTTTATAGAATTTGTTCCATGGAGGGCAAGGGATAGTGGTCCTTTAGAGATGCTCTATTTAGATCTCTAAAATCTACACACAATCTTACATCTCCATTCTTTTTCCTAACTGGTACTAGATTTGATACCCAGGTTGAGTACTTGATTGTAAATATTACTTTGGAATCCAAAATTTTTTGTAACTTATCTACCACTAAAGGCTCAATCCTGGGATTTATTGGCCTCTATTTTTGTCTGATGGGCTTAGACCCTTCAGTCAGTTCTATTGTGTGCTGAATAATGTCTCTATTGTATCCATGAAGGTCTTCATAGCTCCAAGCTATGACTCTGTCATATCTCTGGCACAATTTGATTAGTCTTTCCTTCTACTCTTGAGTTGCAGAATTCCCAACTTTTAGCCTTTTCCCATCACTCACCTCTATTTTAGAATAGTCTGCGTTGTCTACCTGGAACCTTTTCATTTCTAGGCTTACATCCTCTGGGTCAAACAAGTTTTCTAAGGTGATCAAGCCCTTGGAGAGCTTATCAGTCCTCAATTGTATGATCTGATCACCATATGCCTCTTCAATTTTGGTTTACAACTTATCAAAAAACTCATCTAATTTTTGTAAGAAAGAAACTACCTGAGCATCATTCGAATACTTGTCAATTCTCGTCATTGTCTGAAATAGTTGGCCTCACTATAACTTTACTGACTCATTGTTAATTAATAAGCCAGTCATTAGATTAAACTGTGAGCCAATCTGGGCCATCCTATCAGCTTCAAAGTTTTGACTCCTAGGGACTATCTCAATATTGAAAGCTTCAAAATCTTCTATCAAATCCCAAATCCTATGTCGGTAGGATCTCATTCTCACATTTTTGGCTGCTACCTTTTCTCTAATTTGCTTTACTACTAATTTTGAATCTCCTTTTACTTTTAAATTCTTTATTCCATTTTTCTTGGCTAACGAGAGCCCATGCACTAAAGATTCATACTCAACATCATTATTAGTGCAAGCAAATTGGAATCGAATGGCCCTTAAAATTTTATCGCCATTTGGAGTAGTAAGACAAATTCTTTCTCTAGCACCATGTTTACTTCTAGCCCCATCAAAATTCAAAGTCCATATCTCTAAATCTTGAGGAGTAGGTGCCTCTTCCATTATAACATTTTGGATTTCCTGGTCATCATCAAAAATGGCATATGTGCCCAAACCAGTAGAGTCATAATTCTCATATGGGTCGCTATGCATCATAGCCAACAACTGGCTATTTTCTTCTTCTTGATCATGCTCAGTCTAGTCGCCTAGCTCTTCAATAAATATCCTTCCTTCCTTATTTAACATAGCATGATCTGCCTCTAATCTTATTGTTGGTTCATTGGTGATATGGTCTTTTGATATAATTCAGATAGAATTTTCATCTTTGAACCGTATCTGGTTGTTAGGATGAGGTGAGACTAGTCAAGAGACATATATCCTCTTATTTTTGTTGTAAAGTCTCTGGATAAACATAAACCAAAAATAGGAGGTATATATATGACAACTACATCTTGGTTGACAATTATGTTGAGATATGTGTATAAATGCAATGGGAGTTGTTTGATTCTCCCTAAAGTTTGTACTATTTTGCCATCTAGCTGCATAACTCCTTTTGTAAGGGGTTCATATTTTATTTTCAAAGCATCAACTATTTGCTTGGGCATCACAGTTGTACTAGCTTTTGAATCTATCAATGCATCATGCAAGAGTTTCTTTCCAACTATCAGAGTCAAATAAAAAAGCTCTAGTTTAGATTTACTTACTTTTGCTACATCATTCACAAAGGTTGTTGTCTGATGAGGAACCATATTTTTGAGCTTTTCTTTTCCATCAGGTCCTTCTTTGGTAACAACACTTTTGGGCACTGCTTGGCCTTGCAGAGCTTCTTATAGTAGTGTCTTCTATTTAGGAATAGCCAATATATCCCATATTGATACCGGGGATGGAGTCTTCTTTAATTTATCCACTACATTGATTGGTCCCAAAGACTAAGTTTTTTGCACATAAGGATACCTCATTTCTTCCTAAATCTGGGTAGGAATCCCTTGGTCTTGCACCGACTGAGGCACTTCTTGTCTAACAACAATGTTTATTTGCCCTTGAGATGGAGGATTATTCATGACTTGTCCATTTACAATCTCAGGTTGTTCCACCATTCTCTTCTTTTATCTGGTGTAATAATCAAGTTGCACCACTGGCCTTTGGGAGGTAGATGCTTCGTTCAAGAAAATTGCTTCTTCATCTTTAACCCATGACAACAAAGCATGTTTTAGGGCTATTTACTCCTCTTGTTGTAAGGAAATTCCTTACATCTGAGCCACTAGAACTAAATTCTGCATACCTAGAGACTGGTAGGCTTGATTGTTACTAGTACTGGCAAAGTGACCATCCATTCTTCTCTGCTTAGCCACCATTTGTTGTAGATTACCCCTAGGACAATCTCTAGGTGTATGAGCATAGTTTCAAGGGAAACACCAAGCATTAGTATCTTCCACATAATTATTTTGCCCTGGAACCATCTCCCTATTTGAGTTGGGAGGAATGGTCTGTGAGGGTGTGGAAACTGCAACTAATGGATTCGTTGGTTGATGGTTAGTTTGTTTTGGAGGACCTTCATATTGGTTTAGTTGGGATGAAAATTTGTTTCCTTGATAGCCTTGATAAGGAGGCTTAGGGAAAGTATTCTATTGTCTCTTTATATTGATCAGCTCACTGGAAAATGTCCTTAGGATATTCTTGGTATCATCCATCTCAGATGGCTGAGCAGGGCCAGGCTCTCTCATGGACGATTGAGGGTAAGTGTACATAGACACAAGTGGGCTTATAGCTTTAGGAACTTCTTGAGGTAAGGGAAATGAAATTTCTGGGAACAAGGGCATGGGAGGCCTTAGAGGTAACTTTCCATCATCTATTAAATGATTCTTAGCTCTGACTGCATATTTATAAGCTTCTGGCAAAGTGTGTCCTCCTAGTGACTGAATCATAATAGATATATCTGAATTCAAATCTTTGAGATAAAATACTATGGCCATACCTGGTAGTGGTCTAGTTGTATCAGGGATTCTGTCCCAAGTTTTCTAAAATCTAGTGTTGAAGTCAGTCATGTGCTCCTGTGGTCCCCTTTGAATGGTGATTAACTGCTATAACAAAGAAGACTTATCACCCTTCTATGCAAATCTTTCAAAGAATAGATCTCTGAGCTGGTCCCATGTAGATATGGTATTTGGGGTCAAAGACTGATACCATTCTAAAGCCTTCCCTTTAAAATAAGTTGTTAATAACCTTATGGCCACATTTTTCAATGTGACAACATGTATAGCACAAACATCTGATACATCTTGAAGATGTTCTGTAGGTGTTTTAGAGTCCTACCCACTAAACTTGGGTAGAGCTTTTAGGGTGTTTACTAGGATAGGATCCCAAATAGCTGGTGGTGTTGAGAGGATTAAGGGGCTACCAATGTTCCAGCTTGCATAATTTCTTGGGGGATAGGGGCTCCCATATTTGGTATTGGTATTAATTGGTTAGCTCTTCTTCTTTGACTTGTTACCAAAGGTGGCAAAAGAATACCTAGATTTGTAGCAGATTGTGATTTGGTGACTGGTCCATAGCTCTAACTCCACGTAGCTCTCTGGTTCATACGGTCTTGAAAGAAACTTCAAGACTAGTCCCACCAGGCATGCCAAAAATTGTTGATGCTTAAAATTGTGCTTGATTCTAATAAAAAACAATGGGAAGTTTCAAGCTGTGCGATTATTGTAGCTTGAAACAACCTCCAAATTTTAGAGAAGCTGGTCTCTTCTTTTGTATCAAGTGTGGGGAAAAAGGATAGAAAATTAATTAGAAATGCAAATGTAGGAAATGAAACCTAACTATGGTAATGCGCCTAAGTGTAATTTGATCTTAATCTTGAGCATAGTGAGACTATATGTAGGATTCATTTACATTTAAGAGCAAACAAGTACATGATCAATGTAAAATATTGAAATAATAGAAACAGAAGCTCACAATAGAGACTTCTTTTGCTGAGATACAGAAAATGTCAACAAAGGCATATGGTTCAATCTTCTTATAACAATCTTCTAATCACATAAGAGGCACAGAAACACATATAATTATGTAGAACTTTTGACTGAAGAAAATGAGACAAAAATTAAATGACATTCCTAATCACAACTATAGAAAATCTATAGTCTAGACTACTTTTACAAATGACACAGATAATATCAACAAGGGCATAGAGTTCAATCTTCTTAATTTTTTCAGCCACATAAAAGGCACAAAAACATGCACAGTTACATCAACCTTACAACTCAAGAAAATGAGACAAAAGCAAATGATATTACTTAGTCACAAACTCTAGAATGTCTAAACTTGTTACAATCCTTCTCCTTATATCCTGTCTTTGTATCTCCCCTTCCTCCTTTATAGCCTCAGATTTTATAGATAAAATAGTGTGGCATTCAGCGCATTCAATGCCTTGGATGTATCCTGGTGTTATCAGGAAGGGCCATGCTGGAGTGGGGTGGCTGCCCTGGCTGCGGCATGTTGATTCATGTCTAGTACCTCTTTTTGCACTTGAATTTCCTCACTCCATCACTTTCTTAGCCATGCAAATGTCCATTCTCCTCTACTTACAAGGGACAAATAGATGACCCCTTTTAATGTTTGCAACCCCCAAAAAATCTACTCGGTGAACTACTCCACCTACCAAAAATAACTCCTGCTGAGTTCCCCCTAGCTCGCTTGCTGAAATAGATAATAGAACACTCTTTCATGTTAAAATGGAAGAGGACACTTAGTAAATTCCCTAAAAATCTTCTTATTTCTTAGAAGGCACCGAAGAATGACACTTGGCACTTTCCACCTGATTTATCGAAGACACATAGCTCTTTTCACTTTCCCTTTAGCTATGTTGTAGAATTATTCAGGGCACATATTAGGCTCCTATAGATGGTGATACTTGGTAGCTTCCATAGACCTTTGAAATAACACCTGAGACCCACCACACTTTTATATTTAGCAATGAAGCTTGAAGATGATCTCTCAAAAATTGACATGTGGTGGCCACTACTGTTCTTGGGAAGATTCGTGGCATCTTTCACTTCTCTTACTAGGGGTATGTGGCATCTTCCACTTCTTTTGGGAATGGAGTAGAAAGGGGCTTGGAAAGTTACACTTGGTGGCCTCCGCTGCTCTTTGGAACTTAAACAAAATGAAATGATGCCTTTTTGCCTTATGAAAAGGTACTTGACCCCTTTGGTTTTTGGGACACTCCCTTAAATTGCCCGATGAACCAAAATGGTTCAATGGTTCAACACTGCACACCATTTACATGTTAATTGAGGTATTAAACCAAAAATGTTGAACCAAGGCATTAAACCCAGGCATTAAACTGACTGTCTCTTAGATGGTGACATGTGGTGACTTCTGCTGAGTTACTATTGGATATGTGGCATGTTCTACAGCTCTCTTAAAAGTTAGGAAAGGTGCCTCAAATGACTCCACTTGTCCAAAACCCATGCTCAGACTATGCCACTTGGCAGCTTCTGCTGCCCTTCAATACTTAGACAAAAAATGAATCAAAAGAAACAAGCCCACATTCTGTTTCAAAATATCTGTCATCACAACCAAGGTATGCGGGAACAAAACTGTAGTGCGCGACTAAAAACTTGAATGCAACGTAGAGTAAAAATTTAATCTATAGATATCATTCAAAAGAGGTCAAACCAATGTCCCAACCAATAAAATATCATGATTTAAGGCTTTTTTGTTATTTCCATTCATAACCTAGTTTGGAAAATAACTTTTAGAGGAATTTTCTAAAAACCCATCCTTTTCCTCAACCATGATTTGATTTGACATTTTTTGCTCTTCATCCAATGTGTAACAAATAAAATTTTATGTAGTTCCTTCTTGACTTTTTCATTGAGAGGAGTTTAGGAGAAACCATTATTTTATCAAGTGTTGCTCCCATACAATAGTTGGATTTATCCATTGTCACTTATTTCTAGTCTTAAACCCTTTGAATTCTTTTCTCATGTTCATAGGCCATCTTGTCCTTTACTACTTAGTTATTTCTCATGTCCTATGGGATCTAGAAGTGATAATGCATTTTTTACTTTAATATTTGTGATGGTGTAAACTATGCATTGGATTTCATCTTCATCCATTCTTATTTTACTCTTGTACGTAGGGATGCCATTTACAAAAGTCAAAATTCTAGTCAAATTGCTAGAGTTCCATTGTGTTATTTCCTTATCTTGTTTACTCTCATGGGATCTAAAAGTGGAGTAGTATTTTGCACTTTCTGACAATTACATTTCACTACCAAAATTTGTGTGGACTTGCCTACCCTATTTTCAATTACATTTCATCACCCAAACTTCTGGTGGAGATGTCAAGCCTACTTTGCTATTATACTTGGTCAAAATGTAGTCAATGGGTTAGTTCCCTACAAAATAACTTGCATTACATCCATGCATTTTTCAAACATTACATTATTTTATTCTTGACTATGCACTCTCACGCAGCAGGTTGGTCATAATGTGGCTAATGTCTATGTGACCTTTGTCACTTTTACCTACAATATGGCTTGTCTTACTGGTAGGGTAGAGTATTTACATGGCCCTCCATGTGGCAATGGGCAGCATGGCATTCTTAATAAAATGGTACAAACTCTTGGTGTAAATTACAACACCAATAAAAGGAATTATTTAATCCCCACCTAGCCTAACCTTTTCATAGCCCCATGGTTAAGTATCTATTATGGTTGGCATTTTTAATTACATTAATTGTACCATTTTATTATTTCATATTAGATCATAAAAAATAGATATTGACTAATGTTGAGATAAATAATAATTTGTTTATTATTAATTTCATTACATCTCTTCATATCATAGATTTACTATGATGATTTTGTTTATGTGCAAGCAATAGGTTTTTTAACATGTGTTCCAATCATATTTATATATTGATGATGAGATGTGTTGGTAAGGGTTTGGATTATGTCCATTGGGTGGTATTTTATATTGACATAGAAAGAGTGGGAGCTCCAACAATGGAAATATGCAATGTGTATAGATCCTTAAAATGGGATTTATCATTGAAGTTACATGATATATGTAGATTTTTATGTGGCACATTGGCCACATGGACACTTTTCATTTTATGCCTTGGTGGAATAAATAAAAATGGCTAAATTATATTCAAGTGTGGATAATTATCCATATAATCATGAGATAAAGTGAAAGAAAGGCCACATGATATAATGTTAAAATGTGATCAACAATTTAAAATCCAAAAGCCACATAGTGGTATGGAAAATGAGAAATCATGCTAAAAAACTGATTCAAAATGGGGCTGAAATGGAAAAAATTATTATAGCATAAAATGTTTCCCCTACTGAGAAGGTCTTTAGTGAGAAATTATAATCAATATGGAGTGTTGAATGACAACATATTATTCCAAGTGAAAAGGAAATAATTTTGGATAAAACGGGAAGCTGGCAAAAGAATTAATTATGTTACAACAACATAGGGATGTCCATTTTATTAAATAAATGAAATTTGAAAAGTTGGCCAAAATATCATCTCAAAATTTAATGGTCAAGAGAACTCTTAAGAGAAAGGGATAAATATTTGAATAAAATAAATCTAATCGAAATAGGAAACTCAAACAATGATTCAAAAAGATAAAACTTCTATCTTTAATTTTCATATTAGATTTTAATATCAAAACACAATCTTACTCAATGCGGTTGAGACACTTTAATGAATTATATATATATATATATATATATATATATATATATATATATATATATATATATATATATATATATATATATATATATATATAGAGTAGTGGGAGAATCACTTAGTACCCCATTATGGACACAATGCACTCATCGTGAGGATGGCCATGGTGCATCATGGTAGCAAAATATCTCTTCATCTTGTATTAGTCAAGAAATAAAGTAAGTATTATGAAATGGGAACACAAATAATATACCATTACACTCTTTTAATTATTGAAGTATGTTCCTATTGTTGTTGTGGCCTAAATGTTGTCATTGATGTCAATGTCAAAAGTTGTTGTCATGCATGTTGAAGTGGTATGTGACAAGGAATTTAAAGGAAACCTATTATATATCTATTGAGATATAATTTTAAGGAAACATGGTAATTATTAGGATGTTGATGACATGTTTGAAGATCAAGAGACAAGGTAAGCATACTATTGAGCACTAGCTATAATAAGCATTGTCATATCATGAGCATGTGTGTGAAGATGATGGTCTGGTAAGATGGTTACATAAAGGCATGATTGGATGTTAACTAATTAACAAGAATTTATATGAAGTGTGGAAACACTAAGGGAAGTTTCAAGGTTAACAATTGGGGTCATAGTTCTAAGCCTAAGCATGCAACCGAACTAGTCCTAGACTCTGACTAACATAATACAGAGTCTTGAGGTGTTTTCATGAATTCAAATAATTGTTAAAGCATTTGAGAAGATTTTTGACACTATATAAACATGTTTATAAGGTATATAAGATTTTAGAGGAGGGTTTTAGGTCAGTTCTTGGCTTAGTATTTGCTTAAAGAGAACTAGTGGGAAGGCATGGGCTTGGTAACATGATGAGGCGAGAATTATAGGGCTTGTGAGAATAATATTGGTAGTGTGTGATCAAGGTATGAGGTTGTATGACATGATACTGAGGTTTTGATATCAATACAAGAGGTTTCAAGGTGTGTTCAAGGTCTAAAATATGGCTTACAGGGTTAGGCCTATTATGCAAAGAGGCTTAGTGTGGCCCAATGAGGGGTTAAGATTAGTTTACAAAGTGAAATATCTCATGAGAGCATTATCATAGGTGTGAAATGTTGTATTAATTAAGTTTACCACGTCTAAAGTCAAAGCGAAAGCATGGAATATGGTCTTGAAGTTTTATGTGTGCATAGAATGAGGTATAATAGACCTAGGAAGAATTTTATGATGTTCATTTCCATGTGAAAAATTTACATGAGATCCTAAGAAATCTCATGGAAGATGGATAAGGTTCTTATCTCAAAAATTTTGGCATTGTTTTTGGAGTTTAAGGGCAATCCTTAATAAATCATTATTAATAATATGGATTAGAATGGATTGGATTACCTAGTTTTATGATTGAATAATGTATATGACTCTCTCATTTTTTTTAGGTGGCATTGGTTTGTTAGAAGAGTGAGTGGAAGCTATAGGAAACCCCTTGTTTCTCATATTTTTGATGTCGTAGGAAAGGTTAACCAGGTCAAAGCATGAAAATGATTGAAGAATGATGTGTGAAACTTTTATTTTATGATCATGTAATTTTATAAGGATGTCAAAGACTAAAAATATGTTAAATTGGTCATAGAAATTGGCCTATTGCTAAAAAGGCCTAATGAGGAAGATAATGAGAAAACTAGGTAGAAGTGAGAATAAGTTTAAGGATGGTTAAAAAAGCATTGGGATATTTTTAAATACCTATATCACATATTACCTTTGAATGTAATATTTTGATATGCTCATATACAAGCAAAAAGTTACTCTCAAAGTGACTTGTCTAACACAGTCAGGTCTGTGTAGGTTGAAGGTATGAGATTGGTCTCTAAGACCAATATTGATATTGAAAATTGTAATAAATTTATTTAAATATTATATATGGATTTTTATTTATTTTATTAACCCATTTTTATTTTATAAAAGTGTTTATATATGTATTATTAGTCTTGGTTTCCATGACTGTGTTTTGGAGCACTCAGACAGCTTTCTATGTGTGAATGAGAATGATGTTTCTGAGTCATTATGCACAAATTTGAAGAATGTAATGCACATAAAGTTATTATATAGGTATCATAGGATAATTTTAATATATTTATGTTCATGATAAACTCTTATGAATGTGTGAAAAGTCAAAGGTTATTCACTAGGTTTTCAAACCTGTTTTTAGTTCTGAGTGAGCATATGGAAATGATCAGTTTGAGGTATTTTTCCCTATGTGGTGAAATATAATAGACATATTGATGATCCTAATTTAATTTAGTTTATATACATTTAATTTTTTAATATTTTTATGTTGCAAAGTTTGAGTGTATAATTCATATATTCAAGGTAGACTTTCTCACAGTAAGAAGGCTTACTTGCAAATAGACCTAATGGCTTGGTTCAAAGAGTGAAATTAGTTAATTGATGTTGAGGACCTAAGGTGATATTATCAAGGGTATAATTTAAGTTTTTTTGATGTTTTTAATCCATGTGAGGGGGGTAAAAATGCTCCAATGTGGTCAAGGTGAAATGTGTGCCTTAAGAAGGCCTAATTGCCTTAGGTCTCTATTAAGCCTAATGGTGGTTTTGGTCCTTATGGGTAATGACCGACCTATATAATGGTTTTTAAACTTGTGAAATGTGATTTTTGATATATTTAAAGGGTGATAAAATTATGGATAGGTTTTTGGCTGACCAAGGTGGGTGAGAGCAAGAGTCAAGTATAAAGGGAATGTTTAATAGGCCTAATTTGACTAATTAGAATATTGAGGACATGACCGAATGAAATATAAGTTTGGAAAAAAGGTATGGATTGGAGAACATACAAGAGGTTTTTTTAATATGTCATTAAGTTCTAATAGTGATTCTATAGATTATGATCAAGGTCATTTGATCTGATTCTGCCAAGAAGAGGGCTAGTTGAGCGAAGAGGCCAAATAGGTTGTTTGAAGGAGATAGAAGAGTGTTAAGAAAAAAATAAGGGGATAATCATCAGTTTATTAATAAAAATATTTACAAAAGTGATAAGAGGTTACAAATATCTTATTTTGTGCTGATTTATCTAGGGATTATCTTCCTCCTTGATCTTAGTGCTTGTTAAAGGACTAGTTAAGTTGGTGTTTGACTAGTGAGGCGTTGGTGCTCCTTATGGATTTTGTGACTCACTAAATCTTGATTAATTTCTTATGGTAATATATTCCAATATGTGTTTCAGTGGGTTTTATCCCCCTTGAGTACTTCCTACATATATCTTGTGTTCATATAGTATTTACTTTTGTGGATGCTTGTTTATGCATTGGTTGATGTATGTATTTTAATAAATTATTCTGTATGATAAGTGAAATTGAAGGGTTATTATAAGGGAACTGATTCACCCCCCCTTCCCCCCTCTTAGTATATGTACTTCCAAAATTAGTTTTCTTATTTAATATAAATATTTATAGTTAAATATCAAATATGTGGAATGAAATATATGCAAGTCGCTACAAGGGAAACATGGGTAAAAGTATTATGATTTCATGTTAACCATTTATATGATTAGACATAGTTGGGAAATAAATCTATGAGTAATTATGATACATTATGTTAGAGGTACAATAACTGGGCTGGTGAATTAGTGAGCCTAGATAATCCAACTTCAATTCCAATTATTTCAAACTCTCAATCATTCAATACTTATATTCATGAGTGATACACATCACTAATAGCAATGAATAAGAAAGGCAATGCAAGATCAAGCACATAACACATAGTTCTTGTGGTAAAACATCATGGTGAATAAAAACCACTCTCAAGCTTGCAATATATGGACTATGTGTCCTATAAAAAATAAAAAACAAGAGACTAATCGAATATTTTTGACCTAAAAACCTTAATCAAATCCTCCTAACCAAAGACCTTTAGTGAAACCCCTATATCACAAGAGGCAACTACCCCTAAGGAATATTAAATTATTTAGAACCTCCTTTGAACACATCCACCTTTGAATTGATGCCTTTAAAACTTGAATATGGACCTCTGATAACACATCTACCTTCACTTCTTAACACACTCTCTCAATACATCCAAAGCCAACTTTTGGATAACTCTACACTTTGCTCCTCCTCAATCTTCAAGAGAATTATTATAAAATAAAAAATATGACCCAAAGGTCATACAAATAGTCATCAACCTACTATTCCCTTCAACGCATCCACTGGGCACATATAGTCTTTACCTTTCCTTCACTCAACATACACACTCTCTCAAGTAGCATTTTGAACATACTCATTTTGCCTATTCTAAGATTATTAGATCCAATCACCTATACATTTGCCTTCATCACCTTAATTAGACCAACATTTTTTATCCTATTTTATCTCTATTGGTCTTCACTAACCTGTACCTTCTCTTTCAAAGGTTCTCTCCTTCACTTTACATTCACACAGCTAGAATAAATAGGCCAAATAGGCCTTATACTTATACCATGCTATTGGTATAACACATGTTGGTCATACAAGATGGTTACCACACTTGTTACAACTTTGAAATAGGTCCTAATACATGTTACATGTAAGAACCACATACCCCACAAGTCGACCAATGCCTCATTACCCAGAAACCACCATTAGGTCTTGGTGAGACCTAACACCATTAGGCCTTCATACTCACATGTTACATGTGAGACTACTTGGAACACCTTACTCATTTACCAATTATTATAAAATATTAACATATCTCCAATAGCCCCTTTCTCACTCCCATAGGGTCTATGCCATCTAGAACACCAAATTGACACTTGCACCTACCAGTTAGGTCTCTTAGCTCTTCAGGTCTTCATACATAGAAAACATAGTCTCAAACTTTCAAACCAACTACTCAAACCTTTCACATATCCATATGATTAGATCATATGGGTGAACCCTTTAGGACCTCAGCTGTACCTCCATGTGCTTTAGACACATCAACACATATTCTAATAACTCAAAACAACATACACAAAATGACCACTCAAACTAGTCATATATAGTCAAGCTATTTTGACTCTCCATAATTGATAAAAGTCATATCATGAAAACCAATGCCTTATCATAAGACTTAGAGACTTATATAACATATACATGCTCATTTTCTTCTTCAAATCTGCTTAGAACACCTTCAACTTACCTCTAAAAGATAGTCACTAAAAACTCTAGTGCATTCAACAAACATAGTCAACTTTTACATCTTTGTTTATATAGAATATAAATTAGTCAAACCTCAAATTATCACATAGATGATCCTTATGGAGCATACAATAATATTGAATTTCTAATTCATCATGAGACATCCACATAACATCAACACAATCTTAATTATCCTTCTCTGGTTACTTACCATCTATGCATGAAAACATAGTCAACTTTGAACCTTCGTGACTTTGTTTATACACAATTTTAGGTCATCAAATATATATTTACATATTCACCTTGGAGTCATCTACAAATTCATCCTAGATCAAAATTTATAGCCATATTATAGAGCACTAGTTTTTCCTTTGTTAAATTCAAATATTTGAATTCAAACGGTCATAGTCAAACATCAATCACTTTGCTCACATCTCATGTCCTCATAGATTAGGTCAATCACACACCATTAATACTATTCAAACTTTAACTAATAGTACACTAAATACAAATGTTAAACATGGAATAGCTGACCTTATCTCATTCAATCTTTCAATCTTGACCGCATACGCATTGTTGATATTTTATACATAGCTTATTCTTTCTTTATGTTAATCATTGGACACTTTGAAATCATCTTGATCAATATGAACCATTGATATATCTATGTAGAAACATGTGCTCATAATTATATTTTATAACAAGCTCAATATTTATCGCTAATTAATGTTAAACTTTGAATAGTTGATCTCATCTTATTTAATCTTGACTCAATGCACACCGTTGATCTCTATGAATCGACCAAGTCCTTATCATGTAGTGTGAATTTTTAGATCAATATGTATGATCACCTACTTTTTTTATGATATCTATTTGGTCCTAGTCTTTACCCTTCACAAATTTGGCTAAGTATGATGACCTTAACAAACTACCTAGAAAGCCAACTTTTCTCCTTAATAACTTTTACCTCTATCGATCTCATGACCTGAAACTTGAGACATATGATCTCCTCACATAGGATAATCTAATCATGTTTCAAAATTATTCTAAAACCTTTTCACATGAAATATATAAATCCATTAATCTTATCACTCAATGTTTTCTACCATAGAGCCAACTATTTCAAGAACTTGTTTGCAAGGCCAACTTTGCACAAGCATATCTTTTGATGCACTTCATCGCATGACCTAAAACATAAAAAAAAAATCAGGCACAAAACTAAACAAACCCATATGACCATGTTATCCTCACACCTTCACATGTTTGAAATATAAAAACATAAAATTTCTTACTCATCTTTTTCTTGCCTCATTTAAATTTGTCTAAGTATGGGAAAATACTATCAAACTACTTGGGAGCCCAAATTTTCACTTGCATATATTTTTTCACACTTCATTACCTGACCTAAAATTTAATTCATATAACTAGGAATAAATTGGATCATAACCATATGAACAACTCCCCTTGACTCATCCATACTTGGAAATGGTGATACTAGCAAACTGCGTACTCATATTTTTTGTCATTACAACATAAATGTCTAGATTAAAACTATGGACTATCATATAAATTCCACTTATAAACAAAAGAAATCAATGTATATTTTACCTCTATTAGGACCTCTTTCACATCTTTAATCATGCAAACTCTGAAGATCAATCAAGCTTTCTTCAATCATACTAGGACGAACACATTGCATACTTTGTCATTGTCACTTGGAATATGAAGGCACTTAATCCACTCACTTGGACACCTCTATGATATCACCATAACATCATTCAAAACTCTCCATTAATCTCACCCTTTGTCATTAATGTCAACAACCATCATATACAAATATACAACTCACCTTCCTTTTCTCTCTTCAAACACTCCCAAAATAAGAACTTTCTCCCCCTTTAACACAATGATAAAGTGAGAACCAACTAATCCAAAGGACCAGAAAAGATTATGAATATAATAATACCATCTTATAAATATATTAAAAACTCCCCCTTATCTTGAGCCTACCTCTTCTTGCCTTGACAACTTCCTCTTGTTCTATGCCAATAACCCCTTTCTTCAACCAAGCACTACAACTAATGAATGAAAGAACATGAAAAACACTAAAAATAAGAGAACTCACCAAGAAATATTTGAGAGGGAATCCCCTTAATATATTTGATCCATTTTACCTCCTGAGTATCTTCAGATCTCCACACACCATGAAGAACCATTATACATGCTTACTAGCCTTCTCTCTCAAACCACCTCAAGGATCACCAAATGAACTTCATACCACTCACCAAATAGGAAAAATGCACTAAATCAATTTGATAACTCACTTTTAAATACTCATACCTTGATATTTTGGAGAAACTAATAAAAAAATCAAATATTCATACTAGGCCTATCTAGACTCCTTGTAGCCCTACCTGGAACTTGTAGAGCCCACAATTTTTAGTAGATACACTTTCAAGATCTAAAAATTCATGTATGGAGTATTCTCATATTCCCCTTCAATTATACCAAATTTCATCACCTATTTCAAACTTTGCAACATACTTTTTTCACAAACTAACTTACCAATTAGGCCTCCATCTTGACAAAAACATGAATAATTTGAAAACCGCAAACCTTTAAATCTCTATGAAGCTTGATTTTATAACCCATTTGATCCATTCAACAAATTAATAATCCTTAGATCTCAACTCATATGGTATACCACTTTTATATCAAATCCCAAAACCCTATAATCTCAAAACAAAGAGAATCAACAATCCCCCTTCTAGTCAAATTCCACCTATGAAATTTATTTTACACCTAAAGATAACCATTACACACTTCTAGACTAGGTTTTGAGCTTACACATCTTTGGTAACCCATACATCGTATAACCCATTTTTAGGCCTGCTTACCAATAAGACAAAACTAAGAAAATTGAGAGCACACACAAATCTCCAATTTGAATTCAACAAACCTTCATTCTTAGATTCAACTGCTTAGTCCTTTGATCCTAAGACTTGACCAAATATAAAGATACCCTTAACTTCATGCTTCACCTAGATCATGACATCTTCAACAAGTCTTCAAATACTATCCAAACATAGCCAATACATATATAGATACATCTCATCTTTAGAACATTGTGAACTTCCATGGCATACAAAACTATTCAACAAGCCTTTAATAGGCTTAGCAAGATCTAAGACATAAGCCTAGAAGAGAGGCCTTCAACTTATAGGCTCACCTGGCATATACCATAAATTGATATATAGATAGATATTTAAAACTCATCTTTATACCAAATCATCTAAACCATGATCAACAAGCTAACTCCTCAAGATAAGACCATTGTGATTTTTTACAACATTATTTTCTCCAACAAATAGATATATAAAATAATGAACAAAAATTTTCTATTTTAATACCTTCTCATCAAATAATATCTAACAACAACCAAGCTTCCTCTAACTGACAAGTGTTTCCTTGAAGCCTAGATAGAGACACCTATCCTTGACATGGAGAGACTAAAAGTCCCAAAACTCTAGCAATTCCCATATCTCCATACCCATTTTTATCTTGCAGTCCTGCCTCTTTATTTGATTTATTTTGAATGGATGCTTTGCTTCATATTTGTCAACAAATGATGACAATATAAACTCTTGACTTTTCTTTATTTTTATTTTCTTTCCACCTTGACAAACAATCCATCAAGACTATTAGACTCAATAGGGTTAGTCTCTTTAGTCTTTACGACCTCAAGTCTCCATACCATAGTTTGACTCTTCTCATTTTCTGCAGCCATCTTACCTACTTAATCCTTGATCTTGTCCTGATTTGCAACATATCTTTCTAAAGTAAATATTTTATAATCCTTATGACTAGAATAATTGGAAATGATTAATTTTTTTTCCATACCTAAGTTTGTCCTTTCTTAAACCTTGATGAGATATATATCTTTTGACATACCTTGAATATCTCTTAACACCATTTAGACATAATCAAGAAATTTGTCCACTCTTATGAAAATTAAAATAAATAACATCATTTGTACATTTTAATATATTTGAACTATGATCAATGCTTGGTTAAAAAAATCCTTCTATCATAGCTCTATGAATGTCCATACTTGATTGACTTCCTTCTATAGTCTTTAGCTATATAACCATACTTATTACATTTATAACAATGACCATGAAATAAACTAATATACCTTGAAGCATTTGGTTGTCTAATAGACCTTCTTGTATTGTTTTCAGAACTTCCATTCTCCTTGACATACTCAAGCTTCTTTTTAAGTTTATCCAACTTGACTACTACAAGCTCATGTTGACTCTTCAAGGACCCCATCTCAATTTTTAGTTGGATGAACTCATCTTCTCTTGCTTTTAGATTTATATTTGCATTCTTTAATTGATCCTCAAGAATACTAATCTTCTCTTCACACTCTTTGGCCTTATTGTCCATGCCTTTCAATCTTTATGCTTGCACTTCAATAGAATTGATATGTTCTTTATACTTATTTTTTTCTTTCTTGGACATACCTAACAAACTTCCCTCAAGAGAACTAAATTTTACTTTAGGAAATTTGATCATATTCCTCATTTTAAGATTCCTCCTCTTCCGATCCTTTAGTTCACCAAATGCAATCATGAGCTTAGATTATAGATCAACTTATTATTTCTTGTTTTTATCTTATCTACTATTATGGCAAAATTCTTTATCAAACATGGTGTCCTTTTATTTTGAACACAAACTTATCTTGGAATTTATTAGCTAAACCTTGAGATCATTGATAACATTCTCATCCTCTTTGGAATCTTTATTCAAATTACATACCTTCTCTTCAAGTGCCTTGATCACAACCTTCCACTATTTATTCACTTTCTTTAACTTTTTAGCCATCTTTGTACCAATTTTAGGATATCCTTCAAGCTATTAAACTTCCTCCAAAGGACCCACTCTGATACAAATTATTATAGGTAAAATCATTGAGAGGGGGTGAATCAGTGAGCCTAGATAATCCAATTTGAATTCCAATTATTTCAAACTCTTAATCATTCAATACATATATTCATGATGCATACACATCATTCATAGCAATGAATAAGAAAGATAGTGCAAGATCAAGATCAAGCACATAAAACATAGTTCCTATGGGAAAACCTCATGGAGAATAAAAACCACTCTCAAGTCTTTAATATATGGACTACTTGTCCTATAAAAAATTAAAAACAATATATTGTTCAAATCCTTTAGACTAGAAAACTTTGATTAAATCCTCCTGACCAAAGATCTTTAGTGAAACACCTAGTTCACAAGGAGCAACTACCCCTAAGGAAATAAAGTCCTTTAAACCCTCCCTTGAACACCTCCGCCTTTGAATTAATGTCTTCATCACCTAATGATGGAAATTTTATAGCATATACCCCTTCACTTCTTCACACACTCTCTCAATACATCTAAAGCCACCTTTTTTATCACTCTGCACTTTTCTCACGCTCAATCTACAAGAGAATTATTATGACATTATAAATATGACCTATAGGTCATACACATAGTCATCAACTTGATCTGCCCTTCAACCATTCACTGGGCATAGACAATATTCACCTTGCTTCACTCACCATACACACTCTCAAATAACATCTTGAGCATACTCACTCATTCTGCCTCTTCTAGGATTATTAGGTCCAATGAATCATGTGATCACATTGATCACCTTGATTATACTAGTATGTCTAATCCTTTTTACTCTATGTTATTCCTCATTGACCTATACCTTCTCTTTTAAAGTTTCTCTCCTTCAATTGACCAAACATCTGCACAAATGGATCAAACAAGCCAAATATGACTTGTACTTATACCATGCTCTTGGTATAACCAATCTTGGTTCACCAATATTCTTACCACACTTATTTCACCTTTGAGATATGTCCTCATACATGTTACATGTAATGACCACATACACCATAGTTCACCAAATAACTCATTGCTCCCAAACCACCATTAGGCCTTCATACTCACACATTACATATGAGAATATTTTGACCACCTTCATCATTTAAAAATGATTCTAACATATCAAACATATATCCAATATCCCATTAATCACTTCCATAGGGTCCATGTCATTCGGAACACTAACTCCACTCTTGGACCTACTAATTAGGTCTCTTAGCTCTTCACATCTTCATACACAAAAAACATAGTCTCAAACTTATAAACCAAATACTCAAATATTTAATGTATCCATATGATTCAATCACATTTATAAACCCTCTAGGACCTCATCTATACCTCCATGTGATTTAGAAACATCAACATATGTTGTAAGCACTCAAAATAACATAAACTAAATGACCACTCAGATTGGTCATACATAGTCAAAATATAGTCAAGCTATTTTGAATCTCCATAACTTATCAAAGGCATATCATGACAACCAATGCCTTAAAATAATACTTAGAGACTTATACAACATCTCCATGCTCATTTTGTTCTTGAACTGTGTTCAGAACACCTTCAACTTACCTCTACAGGATGGTCACTCAAACTACTAGTGCACTCAACAAACATAGTTGACTTTTACATCTTTATTCATACATAATATAGATTGGTCAAACCTATAATTATCATACAAATTATCTTTATTGAGTATACAATACTATCCAATATCTAATTTATCATGAGGCATGCAAATGGCATCAACATAAGCTCAATTATCCTTCTTGGGTCACTTACAATCCATTCATGAAAACATATTCAACTTTGAACCTTTATAACTTTGATTGTACAAAATTTACAATCATCAAATATATATTTCCAAATTAATCTTGGAGTCCTATAAAAAATTTCTTTTTACACAATGAGTAAATTAGTCCTAGATCAAAATTTATAGCCTAAATATAGAGCACTCATTTTTCCTTTGTTAAATTCAAATATTTGAATTCAAATAGTCACAGTTAAACATCAACCACTTTGCTCACATATTTTGTCCTCACAAATTAGATCAATCATGCACCATTGATATTGTTTGAAATATAACTCATACTACACCAAATCTAAATGTCAAACTTGGAACAATTGACCTCATCTCATGCAATCTTGTAATCTTGACCACATACCCACCATTGATCTTTTGCACGTAGCTTGGTCTTTATTTATGTTAATCATTGGACACATTAAAAACATATATCTTAATATTTACCATTGATATATCTATGTTTGAACATGTTCTCATAATTATATTTTATAATAATCTCTATCTTTATCTCTTCTTAACATTAAACTTCAAACAGTTGATCTCAACTTATTCAATCTTGCAATCTTGACTCAATACACACCATCAATCTTCATGGATCACCCAAGTAATTATCATCCAATGTATAGAATTAATTCAATATTTATGATTTCCCATGAGCTATAGGATATCTAATTGGTTCTAGTCTTTACCCTTTACAAATTTGGTTAAGTATGAGGACCTTTATAAACTACCTATAAAGCCAACATTGCTCCTTAATAACTTTTACCTCGATCAAGTTCATGACGTAAAACTTGATATATAATATATCCTAACATAGGAGAATACAAAAATGTGTCAAAATACTCTCAAAACATTCACACATGAGAGATATAACTCCATTAATCTAATCACTTTGATTTTTCTACCACAAAGCCAACTATGTCAAGAACTTGTTTGGATGGCCAAATTTACACAAGCATATCTTTTGATGTGTGTTATTACATGACCTTAAAATTAGCACAAATCATTTAGGCACAAAAATTAACAAACCCATATGATCATTTTCTCCTCACATGTTTACACATGCAAAATATAACAACATCAAACTGCTTACTTGGCTCTTTCTTGCCTCATGCAAATTTACCTAAGTATGGGAAAACACTATCAAACTACCTGGAAGCCCAACTTTGCACTTGCATATATTTTATCTTGATTTATCACATGACCTAAAATTTAGTACATATAAATAAGGAATAAATTTGATCACAACCATTTGACCAACTCCCCATGAGTCATCCATACGTGGTAATGGTGACTTCAACAAAATTCCTACTTAAATTTTCTGTAATTGGACCCTAAATGTCTAGATGAAAACTATGGATTACCATATGGATTCTACTTATGAACACAATCACTCAATAAATCATTGACCTATTTTAGGACCCCTTTCACATATTTAAATCACCATACTCATCCTTGAACATCTTTAATCATGTAAACTCTAAAGATCAACTAAGATTTCTTACTAGGACAAGCACATTGCACACTTTGTCATTATCACTTAGACTATCAAGGTACTTCATCCACTCACTTGGACACCGACACAATATCAGCATGACATCATTGATAACTCTCCAAAATATTAGTCGACATGATTATAAGGAAACTCATGGAGATGGACTCTTATGGATGCACACTTAGATTATGTAGCCTTAGAGATAAGGCATGGTTAAATGGTTTTAGCTTATAACTAAAAATAGGACTAGACAATGGTTTTAAAAATTATATTAATACCTTAGTTGGTGATAATTGATCATAAATATAATTAATTACACATGTGAATCACATTCATAAGACTTGTTAAATGCCTAACTATAGCGTCAATCCCTGAAATATACTCAAGCCAATTTGTAGAAACTTTAAGAATGTGGAATGTAAGTATTCCTCTGTAGTCTTAAATAAACATTATTAGGATATATTAATCCTTAGCCACCTAAAATAGTATAATCTACATCTATGTGTATGTATGTGTGCTGATGAAATTTTCATTGTTGCATGCTTAATGAGATGTACATAATCTTTGTTAGAAAATTTTCTTATAGCTATGAGTTTTAATTATCACCTTCATCCCTTTAGACCAATGTATAATCTCTATGTTGTAATAAATGTGAAGATAGAGTCACTAATTGTATCTTAAAGCCATGGCCAAAACATAATTTACAACTTATGTTGATAGCTATTATGATCCTAGATATTGTTGTACCTCTAGATGAAAACCCTTAGGGATGCGATTTGTCTTCCCACATGATGGAATTAAAAAATCTACACCATTTTAAAATTCATAGTGTTCCTATTTTAAATGTTAGTGGTTGACTAAGATCAAAGTCACACCATACCTTTTCCTATAAATTTGAAGTAAGAGTAGAAGAATTCATTATTTGAGAGTCTAGGATTGGGCCACATAGCAGACTCTTAGTACTCAGTTATATTTAGATCATCTTCAAATTACACTACGTGAATGTTACATAAATTTCATGGGATCCATGAGTCTATGACTCTATGTCCTAAGGAACCAACCCTAGTTCAATTATTTGGATTTATGGTATATTCACTAATTAACATTAAAAGGGGATTTCTATAAATAATTATAATTATAAGATGATTAAAGTGAGATGTTTGAATTAATACATTAGATTCATGACCATAGTTTAGATGGGAAGACTTAAATTTTTTATCTTTTTGGACTAAGACAAGCTATATATGATGATGACAGGTGTCAGCCATCCTAACATCACACACTCAGCCTCGACTCACAAAGGTCTTGAAAAGTATTTTACTTACATGATATATAAATGAAAGTATATTATAATTAAGATCATGTTTATCACATTTAAATTCCATGAATGCTCTTTAGAATAACCCCAAATATTTTGATAAAACTTATTACGTAGATCTGTGTTGATAACATTTATTGTGTGGGAATGTAAATGTCGATTAATTGTTATTATTAAGTTATATAATTCTATACTTAAATACTATATTATAGCATGTGACTCCCTAGGGGATTCCCTGTGATTGTGCCACTTTTTAGAGACCTTACTATCCAAAGTATTCAAATTTAAGTGAATAGTTAATGGGCTATTTGTACCCCATGACTTAGTAAAAATATTAATTTTTCAATGTGTGTGACTTTAATTCAACACACAACCTATGCTTAATATGGTAAAGTGTTTCTAATTTTGGTTTCTTATATAATATAATATGACCCTATGGGCACACACCAATTAATTTGTATATAGTGATTATAAAGTGGCCCAACCTTATATAATAAATTATGGTTAAATCATTCCAAATTTAGAAGACCTAAATTTGAATTGAGAATTCAATGTATATTTGGAGTCAATGGGAGGAAGCAATCGCTAAAAATGAACTTCGTATATCCATGATCTCAAGATTACATATGAAGACATGTGGATGGCTCATATTTCTACAATGTGACTTAGGCCACACATTAATAAATATATAATATAGTTTAACTCACAAAATATTTATGACTTAGGTCAGAGTCTTGAATTTAATATTCATTAATGAGGGATACTTGTGAAAATTTCAAGCAATCTTATTTACAGGAGTATTGTGACCATTTGAGTGTTGTGGTAACCACGTGGGTGTGGTGGATAGCTACACCATTCACATTGACATGATGCTGATTGTTATTCTATTAAAGGTGTGACACAAAAACTATGGATGATTATATATTTACTCTCTAAACTCCATAGAATCTATGGTTTACATCATTGCATATATTTTGCATATTGTGACCTTTGATTTTTGTGATTGCCAACATGACTTATTATATTATTTGTTTTGGTTGTCACATACTAGAGTCTTACACTTAGTTTACCCTGTGGAATTATTGAACGAGTTAGGTGTCTTATCTTATGGATCATACTTTAATTTGGGGATCTTAGCCATGAGGAGGATGGCATTAGTTATAAATTATAGTTCTAACTTTTTATATAGAGGCCATGTTTATACACTATAATTTTATAGTGTATGGAAGCATATAAAGTGGTCGAGGGTATATACTAAATGATATATATGATATGAGATGAGTATTATGTGTGAATGCACTAACGTGACTTGTGGTTTATAATAATAATGTGAAGGGTTTTAATATAGTGGTTATTGTTTTGGAGGAGTGTAATCCATTGTGAATGTTAAAGTGTATAATTGTATAATAAATTATTTTAACCTTTTCCATGTCGTATTGGCCACATAGATAAAATATATGTATATAATAAAATTGTGACCATTCCATTTATGATATAATGAGGCATGACCTTAAGAATCTAGTGGTTCCATAACATTTAGTGAAGGCATTGTAATGTCATTGGGTGAACAATAATTAAGTTTATAAAATAATTAAATTTATATTTTAATATAAGTGACTCACGATTCAATTGAAGATTTAATATTCGATGTTCAATTTGGAAAATTTTATAATCACTTTTTGAGTTTCCGAGTGAATTACAATGTGAACCATGATTTCAATTATATTATTGTGAATAAGCCAATATGTAAGAAACTTAAAGAATGGGCACATGAATTAGAGATTAACACTTGTATTTTATAATTTGATGGTGAAGTCAAAGTTATCCCTTAGGCAACATGGATGATGTTATACCCATGGGTTGAGTTAAATAAGTTGAAAGTAACTTTGTAACCTACCTGTATTAATCAAATAGGATTAACTGTAGATGAATTCTACATTTTCTTCGCATTTTTGTAAGATGTATTAACATGTATGTCTGACGATAGGTTCAAATTCTGTGTAATTGAAATAAAGTAAAGAAAAAATAAAAAAGTTTTTGAGTAATACGGGAGGTTGTTTACATTAAACATAATGTTAGTACTAATGGAATCAATTTAATAGAATTGAAATTCCTTTTAAAAAATTAAACAATCGCTTTTATGTTTAAACTATTTGATATTTTTAAATAGGGCCTACATAGATTACAGCTTTTACAAGATGGTTACATTAGCTTCTATTAAGCCCTTGTGAATTTTAAACTAATGCATACACCTTAATGGGGATCTTTCTCATGCAGCACCCAGGTTTAACATCTGTATCTGAAGCGTCCAACTCTGCATCTATAAATTGTGTGAAGGGCTTTCATGACTTTAAATGGAATTTAGAAAATATAATCTTCATATTCTAATCCATCTTATCCTTCAGAAAGGCTACCTAAATCACTGTTTCTACAAATCCACTATTGTTTGGCTTAATGTATTCAGGTTCTTCTTTGTATCACCACGTTGTGGCCTACTCCTCCATGACTTGGACCAGAAGGCAATTCATTCAAAGTCAAAGTAATCAAATGTTTTGGCCCTACTTTAGCTGTCATAGCAGGGCTGGCATTTATATATACATGGCCAACAACTGGACTCGGCTCAGATGGAAGTTTGTTTTTCAATATCGTCCTTGCCTTGGCCGTTTTTACAGGGCCAACGTTGATATATGCATGGCCTACTCCAGGACTCGGTCCAGAAAAAAGCTTATTCTTCAATATACTTGGTGGTCTCACGCCAGTCTTTACAGCTCCGGCGTTGGTAAATGCATGACCTACACCAGGACTTGGACCAGATGGCAAGTCATTCAAAGTAATGAAATGTTTTGGCCCTACATTGCCTGTGTTAACAGGGCTGGCATCTATGTATGCGTGGCCAACACCTGTAGTTGGCCCAGATGGAAGTTTCCATTTAAATAGCATTGCTGCCTTGCTATTTTTTACAGGGTCAACGTTGATATATGCATGGCCGACTCCAGGACTTGGACCAGAAGGAAGTTTATTTTTCCATATGCTTGCTGATTTCATGCTGGTCTCAACAGGTCCGGCGCTGGTATATGCATGATCTATTCCAAGACTCGGACCAGAAGGGAGCTTATACTTCAATGTGCTTATTTTCTTGAGAGGAGGTATGACTTCTGTGTGACCAATATTCTCCTGAAAATTGGGATCTGCGGAATATATATTCTCCACAAATTTACGTTTGAGGACTCGACCTGCACTTGCACTTTCTATATTAAATGCCACTGTGATCAAAATAAGCAACAACAGAGCCGTCGTGACGATCAAAAAACTTCTCCCCATTACAGCAGTATGTGATCAATAGAATATATGGCTCTTGTTTTGGGGAGATTGAAAAGACAATAAAAACGAGTCCAAAATCAATTGTAGTGAGAATGGATATGGACGAGAGAGGAAGAGAGAAATTGGCTTTTAACTGAAGGGAAACGGCGGATACATATCAAATGGGAAACTACGTGTTTATAGAGGGAAGGAGGTGGAAACTGGCAAAGCGGAAGTCATTAGTCGCTCGAATTTGAACATCCACCGCGTTCAGATAGCAACGCCAACTCTCAAAATATTCGCTCAAGGTGGTGATTTCAAACACGAGCGATTATTTTGAATATGCACGATGAGCATGCGTTTGACAACCGTGTTGGAAATTGATAAACAAGGAGACGAATGCATTATTTTAAACCATTAGTTTTATTCTTACAATATGTAATTCATACGTATGGTTTTGTTGCATTGGTTTTAAAATTAATATCAAAATTTCAAAGAACTCGTGGAAAACGTTAACCCCAATTTTAAAACACCTTCGTCGTTTTCTTTGCTTACAAAAATGTTGTCAGGTTGTAATTTAAGACGGAATATAATATCTTATCTTCATTGACTAAGTCTTCTCATCTGAAAAAATACCTTTTTAACCATGCTTTTTCCATTCAAACGCGACAGTGGTTGTTTTGAAAGTTGAGATTCTACATTATCTTGTGCAACAGTGAATAGTTATGAATTTATCCCCACCCCACGCCTCTTAATTTTCAAATCTGCATATGTTTGCCATGACATTCAACAATTTAATATGTTAAATTCATCTGACCATTCTCATTAAGATATACAACGACATCATTTTTTTAATAAATTTTGGAGCTATATTACTTTTTAACAAATATTAAAAACTATTTAGGGAGAACAAAAAGAACGTGAACTGCATGGAATCATGCACCAAAGCCTATCACACTAAAAAAGAATATGAAAGTACCAAGAAAAAACATAAGATATGATGCCAATATGATGGACCATAAATTCAAAAATATATTATAAAACCATGAAGAAATTAGGTATTCATAACCAAGAACCCAACACTAGGCAAAAGAACTCGTTAATTAAATTTAACTCAATCAACATTCGGTAGGTCATCCCCCTTCGGCAAGGGAGCTTTATTACTATTTATATTATTTTTATTTTTATTTATTTTTATTGAAATTTTGAATGATTATACATATTAGGTGTACATAATGCCTCTTTGGCTTAGATGCCAAGGACTGAGGGGTATCCATTCTGCCAAATTCATTCGAGGCACAATCCCAGCCTCATCCCTTTTTTGTATCTCATGATATTTGTACCTTGGTGCATAGCTAGGCAACACCTTTTACACCATCATGTCCTCTACAATATCCTAAGGCTTTGTTTACATCCCATCTAAAGAGGCCTTGCCATGACCAGTAGCCAAGAACAAGCACAAAATTTTTCTTGATGGCAAGGAGTCCAACCTAATCAACACACATCAGTGTAAACCCATGCTAATACCTTGAGTGTCTTGGTGAGTTGAACATCTATACATTTTAAGCACCCTCGCTCTTCTCCTTTCATTATGTGCCCATCATGAAAAACCAAGATACATGAAACCGAGCTTGGAAGATGAACTATGTGCTTTGTACAAATTTATATAGCCTAGGCTTCCATTATGCACCTTCTGTACAACAGTAATGAACACATAGCACAACCATACTTAGACTAATTTGTATAGCTAAGTCTTCTCCTATACAACAATACTTTTCCAATGATACTTTTTCCAATCAAATGGAACAATGGTAGTTTTGACCATTGAGATTCTAAATTTACTTTATCAACACTTCATATTTATGAATTTATCCTCTCACCAAGACCCGTCTATGCTTTTCAAACCTACATATGTTTGCCATGCTATTTAAAAATTTAATATGTCAAATTCAACTGACAGTTGTCATTATGATATACAAAAACATCATTTTTTAATAAAAATTAGAGTTATATTACTTTTTTTTTAAAATTAAAAACTATTTAGGAGGAAAAAAGCTTAAACTACATGGAATCATGCACCAAAGCCTATCATAATAGAAGAGGATTATGAAAGCACCCAACAAATAACTTTAAAATATGTTTTCAATATAATGGACCATAAGTTCAAAAAAATATTTTAAAATAATGAATAAATTAGCTATTCATACTGAAGAGGGCAAAACTAGGCAGAATATATCGTTCATTCCATTTGCCTCAAACAACATTTTGCAGGCCATCACCCTTGGGCAAGGACTCCCAACTACTATTTGTATTATTATTTCATTCATGGCCTCTACAGTATCATAGGGATTATTTTACATCCCATCTAAAGAAGCCTTGCCATGAGAGATAACCAAGAATAAGCAAAAAAATGTTTCACGATGGGGAGGACTCCATCCTAATCAACACACATGAGTGCAAACCCACACTATTACCTTGAGTGACATATTCAATAGAACATCCTCTCTCATTCCCATTCATTATGTGTCCACCATACAACAACAAGATACATAAAATTTAGCTTATAAGATGCCCTCTGTGGTTTTTACAACACTACATAGCCCCTTGCATTATGCACCTCTCATGCAACACTAGTGAACATGTGGTACAACCTTTGCATTTCAAGCACCTCTAGGCATCTCCCAACATCTCACATATTTTCTTGATCCATGACACATATCTATGAAGACAACATCATTCACTCCAAATAATATTTGAGTATTTATAAATATGATGGGCTTAGCCCTTATAGGGTTGAGGGGAAGTGTCCCATTTTGTAAGTTAGTGCCTCCATTCTCAAGGTGATTTCTAACACAAAAACTTGAATATTCAATGTAAATGTCATTTGATGCAACTTTAAATTTCACATAACACAAGTTTTTTGCACTTTATACCACCTATACAATAGTGTGCCACATTGCATAATGCACCACAACATGTGCACAACATCAGTAACTGATATAAAACTTTTAATTATCATATGTAGTTAAACTTAAATGCAAAACCTTTAATAATTTAGTTTGAATATGTGGCTGTTTTGCACCATGTTAGGTGACACTTCGAAGGTTTCTTTTTTTTTTTTTTTAATGTTTGAATATTTATAAACATGAATGATCCATAATATGCATGGAAATTCCATAGCAATGTTCACCAATATGGATCCTCTAACCTCATAACAATTATTTTATTGGTTAAATTGCATGTTTTCACATTTGAAATATTTAGGAAATGTGAAAAAACATGAATTGGAAATTTTGAATACTTGAAAGAAAAGTTGAATGTAAAAATAGAGAAATAACACATACAAGATAAAAATTCAAAAGAGACACAAGATTATCTTCTAGGAACCCAAATGTGGAAAATGTAAATAGAGTGAGGGACTTATTTTTCTTTTCACTATTTCATTATAAAAAACTATATTTACTACCTTATGTAAGACTTCATGCACATTTATTACATTTTCAACATAACCAAACACCCATACATACACACTTCATTCTCTAAAACAAATACAATCCATAACAAATACTATGAGAATAGTGACAATATTTTTATCATTGATGAATGAGCTCGACTTTTGAGTGAAATCTAACACCTATGTGAATTTAAGTCCATCCATTTGATGGAGGGATGTCATATCCAAGATACATGAGTGCACTCATATTAATTTAATACCATCCCTACTTCCAAGAATTAATTATGTTTGTTTTTACTACAATGACCTTCACTATGTTCATTTATATAGTTTGACACCATAACAAGATTGTATGAGGATCCAAATAGTCTAAACTAAAATCTCATGGATCTCAAAGATGACACATCTTTGTAACCATTACTCAATGGAAC
The DNA here is from genome assembly GCA_037957365.1 of Torreya grandis. NCBI lineage: Eukaryota > Viridiplantae > Streptophyta > Pinopsida > Cupressales > Taxaceae > Torreya > Torreya grandis. The sequence continues at coordinate 1,344,124 of JARHVA010004414.1, read as the reverse complement.
CATGCCATACAATTATCCTTCTGTACGGTTGGTTTTTATGCAAATCCACAATGACATTGTGATTTTTTTTGAAAATCTGTTGCCTAGATACAAGGGGTCATTCTAGAATGTATTGTAACATTTGGATTCCATATCTTTTGCATATGAACCTCGATGGACATGTTGTTCTCTTTAAATTACGTAAAGTTTATATAGGAACCAATCGTGTAATAAAAATTTACCTTTTATGACTTGTTCACATTATTTTACCTTCTCTAAAAAATAGTGTTTATTTTGAGGTCATCATGTTTAGTAACATCCTATTGGACCCTATCAATGGTTAATAAAAATAACCAACTGAAAGCAAAGATAGAAATCTGATTTTAAGTGCTTTAAGTTACAATATTAATTACAATGATAATATGAATTTGTTATATCAACTTTCCAACATTACTAAATAAAATTAAGAGTCACTCATGGAATGCAAAATGGTTCAACTTTCATATCATCTATTAAAAACCTTTGAAGCAATTTTTTCTATGTAGACACAATTTTATATTTATTCAACAACCATATAGTTGTTAAGTACACAACGATATTATACCCTTTGAGTATGTTTAGATTACCTAAACTTATATTTTTCATATATAATATAAATGCATATTTCCAACATAATCATCATTATAAAGATAAAAATTACTTGTTTTTATAATGGTTAAAGATTAAGCATTTGTTGTAAGAATTTTTTATTACAATTAAGAATTGAAGTACAAGGCCTTCCTAATTAGGATGCCATCATCAAGACTTTTAATAATCAATAGATCGAGGATCTTGGAGAAACTACATTGAATATATCACTTGGACCTGATCCTATAGATATAAAATGTTAAGTTATACCTAATTAAATGATGAACAATATTTTACTTTAAGGAATACCTTAGACCCATGACATGGTGATATAGGAGCATCCTATTGGTGTAGGTATTTACCAAACTTCTATAATTCACCTTGCTTAGGTGGATCTTATGTTTATTTGGTGATTTATGACATCATCATGATGTCATTATGCACACATGAGGGCATGAGGTCACTTAGTGGGTGTATGGGGTCTCCATTCCACTTGGTCCACTTAGTGCTTACACCAGTAAGGCCTCCAACCCACTAGTATTCCCTTAGTTATCTCTCCACCCATAATGGAGGAGTCCACCCACTCACCATGTTTGGTTGAGTCATCCTACACTCAACCATACATTTTATTGGCCTATCCTCCTTTGTATTTCATTAGCTAGTGAGTTATTAATATTGTGTACACTGTGAGGAGTCTATTGTAGTAGATTAGAGTAATGAGTTGTGACAGTTGTGAGTGATAGAGTTATGATCTCTATTAAGCCAATGATTTTGACATCTCCATTATTGAATATAATATATTGCATTTTTTCTTTATCATTATTTCTTTCTCTAATTTAGTTGTGTGTTCACATCACCAGTTTTTGATCTTGGACATCTGATTCTAGATGATTCTCAAATGATATCAAAGTAGAGGGATGGTAAAATGAACACTATTTTTATTTTGTAAAAAATATTATTTATTTTGAGGTCATGAATTTTAGTAACATCTTATTAGACCCTATATATGGTTAACAAAAATAACCAATTGAAAATGAATAATATAAATTTGATTACAAGTGCTTCAAGTTACAATATTAGTTACAATGATAGTATGAATTTGTTATCTCAACTTTCAAACATTACTAAATAAAATTTAGATTCATGATTGGAATAAAAAATGGTTCAACTTTCATAACATCTCCTTAAAGCCTTTGAGACATTTTATTCTATGTAAATAGTTTTTTAGCTTTAGTCAACAACCATATAGTTGTTAAGTACACAATAATATTATACCCTTTGAGTATGTTTAGATTACCTAAAATTATATTTTTTAGATACACTACCAATGCAGATTTGCAACACAATCAACACTATGGAGAAAAAAAGGTTCCTTTTTTTACAATGGTTCAAGATTAATAATTTATTGTAAGACTCTTTTATTATAATTAAGTGTTGGAGTATAAATATTTCCTAATGAGGATATCATCATAAAGGCTTTTAATAATCAATAAATCAAGGATATTGGAGAAATTACATTGAATATATCACTTGCACATAAACCTATAAATACAAAATGGTAAGTTATTTTATAGTTATGTGATGAACAATATTTTACTTTAAGGAAGATCTTGGATCCATGACATGGTGATAGAGGAACATCATGTTGGTGTAGGTATTTGCTAAGCATGTATAATTCACTGTGATTACATGGATATTGAGTTTCTTAGGTAATTTATAAAATCATCATGATGCCATTATGCACACATGAGTCCTTGGGTTCACTTAGTGGGTGGATGGGGTATCTTTTCCACTTAGTCCCCTTAGTGTTTTCACCACTAAGGCCTCCAAATGACTAGTATTCCCTCTATTCACTCTCCACACATAGTGGAGGAGCCCATCGACTCATTGTGTCTAGTTGAGTCATCTTATACTTAACCATCCTTTTTATTGGTGTATCCTCCTTTGTATTTGGTTACCAGAGAGATATTTCTCTTTTGTACACTCTGAGAATTTTATTTTACTAGATTAGAGTAATGATTTATGATATTCTTGAGTGATATAACTATGAGTTCTATGAACCCCATGCTTTTTACATCTCCATTATTGAACAAAATCTATTGTAGTTGTGTTCTATGTTGATTTATTTTTCTAATGGAGTTGTGTGTTTGCATCACTAGTTATTGATCTTGGACATCTGATTCTACACATTTATCACATGGTATCAGAGCAAAGGGATGGTAAAATGAATGCTACTTTTATTCTATAAATAATATTGTTTATCTTAAGGTCATCAAGTTTAGTAACATCTTCTTTGACCCTATCCATGGTTAATAAAAATAACCAACTAAAAATGGATCACAGAAATTTGATTTAAAGTGATTAAAGTTATAATATTAATTACAATGATAATATAAATTTCTTATCTCAACTTTTGAAAATTACTAAATAAATTAAGAGTCATGCACGAAATCCAATATGGTTCAACTTTCATAACATCTCCTTAATGCCTTTGAGGTTTTTAATTCTATTTAAACACATTTTCAGATTTACTCAACAAGCAATTGTTGTTAAGTACAAAATGATATTATACCGTTTGTGTATGTTTAGATTACCTAAAATATTATTTTTCATATATACTACAAATGCAAATTTTCAACACTATCAACACTATAGAGATAAAAAAATACTTTTTACAATGGTTCAAGATTAAGAATTTGTTGTAAGTATCTTTTATTAAAATTAAGCTTTGGAGTACAAGGCCTTTCTAATTAGGATATCATCATCAAGGATTTTAATAATGAATATATCAAGGATCTTGGAAAAATTACATTTAATGTATCACGTGCACCTAAACTTATAGCTACAAAATGTTATGTTATACCTAATTATGCGATAAAGAATATTTTACTTTAAGGAAGACCTTGGATCCATGACATACTAATAGAGGAACATCATATTAGTGTAGGAATTTACTAAAATTGAATAAATCACCATACTTAGGTGGATATTATGTTTATTAGGTGATATATGACATCATCATGGTGTCATTATGCATTTATGAGTGCACGGGGTCACTTAGTGGGTGGATGGGGTCTCCATTCTAATTAGTCCCCTTAGTGCTTACACAACTAAGGCCTTCAACCAACTACTATTCCCTTAGTTCTCTCTGCCCATATTGGAGGAGCCTACCCACTCACCATGTTTGGTTGAGTCATAATGTACTCAACCATCCTTTTTGTTGGCCTATCCTCCTTTATATTTGGTGAGTCAAAGAGTTATCACTCTTGTGTAGACTATAAAGAGTCTAGTATACAAAATTAGAGTAATGAGTTTCGACAGTTGTGAGTGATAGAGTTATGAGATTTATGAACCCCATTCTTTGTACATCTCTATTTTTTAATATAATCTATTATAGTTATGGTCTATCTTGATTTCTTTCTCCAATGGATTTTTGTGTTCGCATCACTAATTATCGGTCTTGGACATTTGAATCTAGATGATTATCACATGGTATTATTGTATTCATGCAAAATGAACACTATTTTTATTGCGTGATTATTTATTTTAATTTATGAATATGTTTGGTATTGTATTCATGCAAATTGTTGATAAAACTGATAGATTTGTGTGATCTTCTATAGTTTTATTCCCCAATTGGAATTTTCATATATTTTCATGTTTTTATATTAGTTTTTTAATTAGTTTTTCAATAGATCCAAAGGCTTAACTTAAATATTAACCATAGTATTGAGACATACAAAGCTTATGGGTGTTTTTTATTGGCTTGTATGACCTGATCTTTACTTGGTAAGCCTAGTTTTGTACACCATTCATGTTTTTTGAGTTAGGACACCATTTTTACCAACCATAATATTCATTAATATAGCCCAACATAGATGGGATTCCATATTTTTTTGCCTTGCTAGTTTTTTGTAGTTCTATAGCCATTTTTGACTCTAGAGGCATCATTCACATTTCACCTTAAAACCCATGTCAATAGGAATTATTAATAAAAAATAATTGATCATATTTTGTGTGTTTTTATATTTATAAAATGGGTCTTCATTACTTTTTGGTGAAGTTGCATGTATTTATTTAAAAATATGCTTTTATGTTTAGTCTTCTCATGCATGTAATTACATCATGACATTCATGAGACTGTCACATTTAAGAAATGTATTTTATGTTGCATGTGTAATGTTTCTTAGACTATAAAATTTATTCTTGTGTATTTATTTCTAAATCTTCTTTTGCATATAACTTTCATTTTGTATCTCCTTTTGAGGTGCAATTTTTATAAAATGCTTATTTATCAATCTCTACACATTAGTAGTGTTATTTTTGGAATAATATAACATTTTTTTTAACATTTTTACTCACTTGGATGCATTATTAGTAGATTATGACATACCTCTAGTTTCTCTTACTTATGAACATATTGATTAAGATGCATTTTTGGTTGACTATGACATCTATAAGATAGTTTTTGTACTTTTAATGTTATGAGGGAGTTTGATGGTTTATTGTGTAGTGAAATGTTTGTTACTATTTTCATTTTAATTTTTTTCATGTATCTCATGCATTGATTAATCACACATGGATGCATTTATAGATGTACCTAACATCACTATTATGAGCGTGCACTATTTGAATTTATTCCTACACTAGTTGCTCATTTATATGCATTCTCAGTTATGTCTAAAATCACATTCATGAGCATGTCATATTATATTATCATTATAGATTATTTTGTGTAGTCTTTCACTTCCTTAGTGACTCTTATTAGTCATGATGACTCCACCTAAGAGACTCCATAGGAAGAACTTTGACTCTACACTAGTGGTCCTTCTAGGGAAGACTAATTATGATTCATGGTAGTTGTACATCTAATTATAACTCATGTAATGGATATTTAATCCATTCTTATATGGAAAAATTCTTACTCCTAATGACCCAAATTAATATGATGACTGGGTATAATCTTTTAACTATGTCTATGGTCACTTATTAATATACGGTTCATGGGATCTACACCACTATTTGAAGAACTCAAAGTGTCCCTCCATAGTTTTGAGCACTCTTCAGATTCATTTTATATATACTACTAAGATTTATATGGCTCTTCCTCTACTTCCTTTATCTCTTTTGAGATATTTTTACTCTATCCTCCTCTATTTATTCCTTGTGATGACACTTTTTGGCTGGATAGTGATCTTCTTTTTGTTGATCCATCACTATAGGATGAGATTATGTTAGACAATAGTTTTCCTATTATGGATTCTACATTGATTCCTACACATAATTTTTCTCTTATAGATCCATCAAAAAATTTCACTTTAGAGGAAATTAATATTTATAGTGTGAGTACATTCATTGAGAGCATTGATGACTCATCTCTTCCTATGGATTTCTAATTCTTGCGTTGTGGAGCCATGCTACACATATTACATGGGAATTCCTTTATCAAATATTCCATGTCATTATTTTGATTGGTTCACTTCAGTGTTATTACCTTTAGATCTTGTACACATTCTTACCAAACCTATGCCATAGATTTGATTTGGACCACATTAAGATATCTTCATACCGTTGCCTTCATTTTCTATTATTGAATGGGAAAATTTTTAATACACACATCATTTTCTTCCTTTGTCAAAGAGAAGAAACATTATTTCATGTGGATATAGATTCTACAATCTTTAGGCAGACTATCTCATAAAAAACCTGTCATATTAAGAGCTTTGTTTGGAGCACTAAATACTTCAGCATCATCATCTAGGAGGTTTTTTAGTTTCCTCTTATTACTTTTTCTATCTTTTTTTTGGGGGGAGGGGATGGGGGTGGGGGGTTTCATATGTTTTTTCTCATTTTATCCACTTTGTGAGAAATATTTGTACTTGGGTACCGAATCAAGCCTAGTTACCATGACCCAATTCTCCTACCAATCTAAACTACACATGAGGGGGGTGTTCATATAGGCACTTATTGCATTTGTATAATTCACCTTTTTTAGGTAGATGTTAAGTTTATTAGGTGATTTATGACATCATCATAGTGTACTTATGCACACATTATTTATTGGGTTCTCTAAGTGGGTGGGTAGGGTCCACATTCCACTTGGTTCCCTTAGTGATTACACCAATAAATCCTTTAATCCACTAGTGTTTTCTCAATTCTCTCTCCACCCATAGTGGAGTAGCCCACCCACTCACCTTGTGTGGTTGAGTCATCGTACACTCAATTAGCCTATTTATTTGCTTGTCCTCATTTGTTTTTTTTGTGTGAGAGAGATCGTTCCCTTATGTAGATTGTGAGGAGTCTAGTATACTAGGTTAGCATAGTGATTTGTGATAGTTTTGAGTTATAGAGCTGTGAGTTATGTGAACCCCATGTTTTATACATCTCCATTCTTTAATACAATCTACTAAATTTTTATCTATCTTTATTTCTTGTTTCAATGAAGTTATATGTTCACATCACTAATTGATGGTCTTGGAAGTTTGATTCTAGATGATTCTTAAACACCCTAGGTTAATAAAAAATATATAAAATAAAGTTAAACACATGTTTTATGTTTGGATTTATTTGTATGTGTTTTCATATGTTCAATGGTGATTACATTGTTTTTCTTGTTGAAAATCACCAGAAAAGTTATAAAAGTAATATCCAAAAAAATAATAATATAGGAATATAAATTGTATAAGGTTTATATCATAAGTTAAGGATCAATCTAAAAATTTATATGCAATTTTAAAAAACATAGGTTAATATAGATGTAGTTTTCAAATAAGAGATTTTATTGTCATTAATTATTTCAAATAATGATTCATTTGGGGTAATCAAGCCACATGCACTTAATTATCAGTATATAATGTGATTTATAGGCCCATTTCCCCAAAATAATTCCTTTATTTAACTAATTAATCACTTGGGTCAATGAGGTATGTAATTTGGGGTAACCAATCCTTATGAACAACAAATAATGTGACTTAGGGCTCAATTTTTATAAATTGACTCCATGCTTCAAACAATTACTCATTTAGTTCAATGATGGAAGCAAATTTAGTTAAATCAAGCCCCATTATCCTAATTATGATAGAATTATGTTATTTGATGATCAATCTACACCAATTTAGTGCTTAATCAAACCAAATACTCATTGGGTTAAATAAAGGACATAAATTTGGGAAATCAATCTAGGTGAACCTAATTGAAATGAGATGATGTCATTATGGATTATACTTGATCTAATTAAGTCTATGCTTGATAATAATGTTTATTTAAATCAATAATGGATGTAATTTTAGGCCTAACTGAGACTAATTAACATGATTAAAACTACATATTGTGATTTAGTGCTTAATTTGCTCTAATTGAGTCTATGATTAAACCAATTACCCATTTTTTTAATAAGAGATGTAATTTGTGGAAACTGAGTGTCATGAACCTAAATATGACTAGATAATTTTATTATGGGATAAATTTTATTTTATTGACTCCTTGATTGAACAAATTCCTTGTTTGGCTCAATGAGAGATATAATTTCTATAAATTGTACCCGAAGAACCTAGTTACACCTAGATATAGTGATTTGGCACTCAATTTGATCTAATTATGTTCTTGATTTAAGAAAATACATATTTAAACCAATGATGGATGTATTTAATAAAAATAGCATCTATGACCTTAATTAAGACTGTAAAATATGATTTTAGGCTCAATTTTACCAAACTAAGTCCATACAAAAACTAGTTAGTCAATCATATCTTTTACAGATGCAATTTTAGGGAATCAAAACCCTTAAACATAATTACAAGCATGCAATGTTCTTTGGGCCTTACTTTTTCCTAACTGACTACTCGATTGGATTAATTTTTCAAATAATTCAATTAGTGATGTAATTTGTGCTAATCAAGCTTGGTAAATATAGTTATAACAACATAATATTTTTCAACACTCATTTTTTCCTATTTAATCTATAATTATACTAATTAATTGATTGGTTTAATGAAAGGATTAAAAAAAAATCAGTCAAGCCCCATAAACACAAATGTGATGACATATTGTGATTTTTGGAACAATTCTCCCCAATTATGATAAAAAGAACATTGAATGATGGAATAATGATAAATGGTGCTAATTATAAGCCAAGTTTTCATAATTCTAGCAACATCAAATTTTAAGTGATTTCTTGTTAGTATTTTCTCATATATCACTATCTATAATAAATGTGACGTTTATAAAGTTCATATCTTTTGGACCTATAACTCCTATAAACATAAAAAAATTAGTATAAAATGCTTAAAAACCTATAAAATTACCCATACTTTGCCTAAAGCATATATAAAGCACAGATATTACACCCTAAAAATGTTATGTTCAATACTTTTTAATCCAATAATTAACTCACAATCATCATATATGCTATGGGAAAATGTTTTCATTAATTTTTTCCCCTCTTAAACATATTACATAATTTGGTATCAGATTATGATGTGTCCTTTGTTGAGTGTGCAATGTGTAAATTGAGTATGTTGAAATTTTTGAAGAAGACATACATTACTCAAGGTTTTAAGGAATATACTGAAATAGCACATAAATAAGTACCTTTAGGAAGAGGAATAAGAACACCATGATTTGTAAAATTCGTAAATATGTTAAGAAGAATCAAAGCTGGATCGTATTTTTTAGCTATTACAAAATGAAAAAGATTTTGTTGTGGATGTGATTGAAGTTGAAGCTAAATATAATGATGTTTAACTTAAAGAGGTGGATGATGAATTAGGAGATATATTTTTGAAATCCATTTTCAAGATGGGGAACAAGAAAACTTTGAATGCACCTTATTAATTATAAGTTTTATGCCATGGAAAACTTATTTATTATATCATGGAGATAAAAAATTATTTTTATTATCCATAAAAAGAGGATTCATATAGAGTGAAATTGTCCTTGATAAATTTGAATGGACATAATCCTTATGGTGAGATTATATGAAGTGAAGCATGAGTAATAGGAAAAAAATGGAATGTATATATATATATATATATATACACACACATAAGTGTTGAAGGTTTGTATGTGATAACTAGGAAAATAAAACATTGTTATCTTGTTATTGAGAATCATCTAACTAGTTGATGGAAATTTTAGGTGGAAAATATGGATAAATATATGTTGGAACAAGTAGAATTGTGGTTTAACAAAATATTTTTTGTTTTCATGGAATTATATTTTTATAATATCTTTAACTCTAAAGAATTGGTGTTTAAAACGATATTAACTAATATATGATATTTTATTTGAATAGATACCATAACATTTGCATGCATGGATAGCCACATATGTAGTTGATCGAACTAGGAATTTTTGTAAATGATATGCATAATTAAAAGAATGGATTTATAATATTAAATAAATAAAATAATTTTGGATGTAGATTTTAGATGTGCTAACCTTATCTATTAGATGTATTTTTACCATAATCTTACAAAGTACAAGATTGAATCAAGAGCACAAAAGAAGAAGAAAGGGAGATCTATGAGTTCTAATAAGTAAATGCGGAGATGAGGGGATATTTTATAGAGATAAAGGAAGATAATGGAAGTCATAAAGAATCATATTACTACCTTACAAGTCTCTTATATTTATGTCACTTGTGTCCTAATCTTTTAGAAAGTGAAGGGAGGTGTGTGCCAAGTGAGGGAAGGAGTTACTCATACAAGTAACTCATAAATTCTAAAAGAGTACAAAGAGTTGAGTGACATCTCATGGAATATAAATTTATGTGAATTAATAATTCACATAAATAAAAATTTAAACTTAAAAATGGAGATCTTTCTTCCACATCCACAAGTCCACATCATCTTTTTGATCACCATCATGAAGGGGTAAAAGAGGAGAAGATCTTTCTTCCTCTTCTTTGGATTCTAAAAGAACCTCTTCTAGGATTTCCTCTTCAACACAAAGAGGGTTATCTTCATTAGGAAAGGAAGTAAAAAGAAGTTGAGATGAAGGTAAAAAATACTTCTTGAAGAGGGATGGGATGGAATTGAGTAGGTTCATGTTTCTCTTCAATTCCAAATTTTCCACTTAGACATTCTTTGTTCTTATTTCGAAAAGCTGCCACTATTTTCCATCTTGGGAAGCAAGGATTAAAGAGTTTTCATGGGGTTGAGATGTAAATGAAGAGGTAAATGATAGGCTTAGGAGACTTTGGGTCTCCTTGGGATTACAATCTTGTCTCCAACTTCGGACAATAGGTTTAAGAACATCATTTTTTACTTCCATGATAGATTGTGTCAAATGTTAGTTTGCCAACTCAATCTCCTTGTCAAGATGGACCACAAAAATTAATCTTCCTTTCTTAAAATATTATCCAATCTGGTTGTGATATGGATCAACTTGTTCAATAGTGGTGTCTTCCTTCTTTTGCCTACTCTCTTAGATGGAATTATAGTAAGGGAAACTTTGGGGAATGCATGAAGTAATTGGGGCACTTTGAAGCATGATTGGATTAAAAAATTTAGTGGGTAAAGTTGACATATTTGAAGGCTAATGTGGGGTACATTGAAGCTACCAAGACTGATTTGGTTCATGAGCTTTCAACCTCTCTTCAATATGGATAATTAGACCACAAACATCAAGCATTTCATTAGTAAGACCTTACCAATTAGCTCTCTTAATGGGCATCTATTCTCTCTTGAATTGCTCTAAAGCATCTTTCACACACTTGATACAAACACTAGGGATGACTTGACCAAAACCATTTATAGTATCAAGGTCTAGCATATAGTCCTTAAAGCAAATGAGAGTATTCTTGAAACTTACAATGGATTGACTTGGAGAGGAACTCGGTGAACTAGGTGAAACATAAGCTTGGAAGGCCTAATTACAAGACTGATGTAAATCATAGTAGGGCTAAATATGGTCATATTAAGACTAATAAGTATGAACCAAGACTTATTCATATTTATAAGGGATAGGCAAAGATGGATATGTCTCACCAACTTATGTTAAGACAAACTCAACATCAAAATTATCCATGAATCATTCATGAAAATTGTATATAAAAAGAAAATATCTTCAATTATAGTACCTAAAATACTTAAATAATAGATTTATGCTTGGATTAGACCTTGGTACTTAGTGGAATTGCCTCTAAAGCCTGATATCTTGAGGAGAACACCAAAACTCCTCAAGAAATGGATTTTTTAGTCCCATTAGGAATACCAAAAATTCTTCTCACTTGAACTTACGGCCATTGAAGAGATGACAAGTCTCTCCTCATTCAATTGGCACAATGAAACCATATCAAGGCTATGGGTGACCATATTTTGAGGTGGATCTCTAGGTTAGGGCTAGTTCCCTTGATGTACCACTATAGATCAAACCTACTACTAATTTTTAGGGGATAAAAAGGGACAAGGGTAACTGAAAATAAATATAATCTAGGGGAGGTGATACACCAAATAGATGGTCTAATCACACCACTTACAATGCACTTGGAACCAAAGAAAAACCTACACAGACACTTCATCTAATTGAATACTCCTCTTCTACATTAATGTTTCAAACATTGTGTCTTTATGAGAGCCTAAGTTAGGAGGTATTCAATAATATACCTTATAGAAACACTAACAAATAATCTACTCACTATAGCTAAAATTAACATTAGATAATTCTTTTTGACGTATAAAAGAGAGTTTTCAAACTATACAAGGCACTAGGAAGGATAACATGTCAAGGTAAGCAAAATACACTTGCACAAGACTAAAACAATAAAAGGCACTTTATTGAATCATGAATGATGTAGAAAAAAACATTTTTAAGTAGTCTAAGGGAAAATTTGAGTAGGGATTCACCATACTCAGGTGGAGAGATATTTATAATAACCAAAAAGGCTATAATATATATGAATTATGAGGGAATAGAGATAAGGTGAAGCTTAAGAGTCACTAAGACACTTGAAAAGAAAGGAGAATGAGTTATAATAACATGGAATCAAGAATGAGATAGTCCCTATAATAGAAACAAGGATAAATATCCCTCAAATTTGTCAAACACCATTACAAGTGGCATAGATTCTCTTTTACTTGTATAAAAAACTATCTTCATGATTTTACCTCATTAGACTACCTCATCACTAAGTAGGGTCAAATTTGGTGATTTATCTAAGGGGCAAGAGCTACTGACAAGACTCTACATGTATTATAATGGTCCCTAATCATCCACATTCTTCTATCCATGAACAATCATTTCTAATAGTTAAAAAATATTCTCTCTCATGCACCTCTCACACTTGGCACAAAAAATGCATCCAATTCTATAATATTATCCATGAAAAAGGAGGAATGACACTTTTCAAGAGTGTCAAAGTCATCAGATTCATGAATTAAGCCTTAAAAGGCTTCCAAATTAGATTTTCACCATTTTCACTATTTGTTCATTCTGATTAGCTAAGATGAAGAAGGTAAAAGACACACTTAGGAGTTTAGATAGCTCCATATATTTATAGGAGGACTTATAACAAGTCCCATTCTCTCTCTTAAAATTTGTTGCATCTTTTAAAACTTCTCCATACTTGTAAAACACACAAATCTATCAAGAAAATCCTTATTGTACACCATTCGTATAGGTAAGGTACACCTCAGTCACATGTAATAGGTTCTTGGATATTCCTCTATATCTTGAATTCATTTCCCTATCCTTTACACTCCATTTTAATGCTACATTTTCCTTATCTTCCCAATCAATTCCTTAAAAAGGGCTTGTGAGGGTTTTTTGTAGTTTTAGGTCTTAGACATTATTTATAAATACTAGACATTAGAGTTATGAAACAATGTACTTATGGCTTCTTAAGTACCCTTTGTAACATCTTTGAATACCTTAAGCCACCATGAAAAGCCTCATGAATGTTATAAGCATCTCAAGATGGTCACTCATGTCTTTTATGTGTATCCTATAGGGTTTGACTGTTTTCAGGCCAAGAGATGGCTTGCTATTGATTTTTTATAAAAAATGAAGGTTGAATAACCTCTAGTGTCCTATACTGAACATGTCTCCAATGGTGTCAATTTATATTTGGTCCCAATAATGATGATAGACTACTTTTAGGTACTAGTCCTACATTAAGTCTAGTAAGCCTTACCTACAACTTTATGGTTCTGACCCTTTTTATGACCTTCCATACCTATGATATGGTTTAAAAACACTATTATTATCCCCATGAATGCGATCCAAAGCATTAGAATTATTTCCTGAGGCTAGAGTTTAAAATGACTTCCCTACATAGCAATAGGCTTTACCTTCTTTCATGGTGCAGACTATAACCTTTGATCCCCAAATCATCCTATTTGGTTTCACCCCATAAAGCTTGTTTTTCTATGTTTTGTTATGATGTTATAACTCTCTAAATCCTCCTTGAGTCTCTCATTGAATTATGGCACATGATTTATCTTTATTTTCCAATATTTTAGGGTTCATTCAAGGGAAATGTACCCCGTATTTGAGATAAAATAGGTGGTACTTACCCTATTTTCCTTCATAAATTAACCATTGGAAGAGCGTTTTGAGATCCCAAGGATACTCTGTTCCAAGTTTTAGCTTTTGAATGCATGATTTGACCATCTAAAACTAAAAATTTCCAAAGAAGACTTTTTATAGGCAACTTATGCATGGGTTTTGAATGTTGACTATGTTTTGTGAAAATGGAGGTTATTTGTTTACTTGAGATACTACTATGAGGACAAGGAAATACTACTGTGGAATGAACAAGGGTTCCACCTTAACCTTTCTCTTGATGACGTTAGTTCCATTTTTTTATTATGCTAGATTAGTCATCTCCTTCTTGTATTTATACTAAATATTACTCCTCAAGGTGACAAAGGCCACTCACCACTATAGGATTTTAGACATCATTAAGGTTTTTTAGTGTATTTTTGGTGTGTTTGAGACTCTTAAAAACCATCTTGCTCTTGTCCTTTCCTCCTCAAATTTGGTAGGTTATTTATCCAATGGCAGGGTTACAAGTTGAATTCACCAAGGTTGATCAACACCAAGCTCATCACTTTTATTTTAATCTCACAAAGGTTCTTGGTGCACTATTTTGCCATTTTAGGGAAAAAGGTCTCAAAATTTAGAATTGTCTACTTGGAGCACTTTTTATGGATAGACTAGCTTATCAATGCTTCTAACATACTTATCATATCACATATGTTGTTACCAATCCTAAATAATGACTTATTCTTGAGTAGTGTATCTCTATACAATGCCTATTATCTCTGCAACCATCACCTATAAGTGTTTATTTTGCAGACAAGGCAGTGAGTAAGAATTAAAAAAATATGTGTATTGACAAAACGCTTGAAATAAATTCAAACATTTTATGATCATTACAAATGCATGGTAAAAAATAAAATCATCCTAACATAAATGTCATTAACCTCCTTTCAACAATGAGATTCACTATGAAGAAGTAACCAATCTGCAAGTACTATCAATCCTAGAAAAGGATTCTTGAGCTCTTTAAGATCTCTAAAAGTGAGAAAACAATGGTAAAACCTATGGAGAGGCCTTGATAAACTAATTAAATAATCAAATCAATCAAACTAAAGTAGATTATTCTAAAATAGGCTCATATAGGGACCCCTCATGGATGTGAGTGCATAAAAAATTACTTGGCTTCTTAGCAATGGTTCATAAAGGATGATCCATGAAAATAAAACTTGTTCACATGAAAATGAACCTGACTAAGACTCCTATCGATCCCCAAGATTACTCATCCCAACTCCACCTATATGGGTTGTACCAAGCATTTGAAATTGACTCTTCTTGGCTTGCAAAGGCAAGAAAGAAGGGGCGAAATAAAAACTTGATATATGTGATGAAATATATACACACTATGTGAGGAAGAGACCTTAGGGAGTTTAAAATACACATTCCCACATTTTATGTTAAAGATGGACTTCTAAAGTCCTTACAAGTGCTATTAAGGGGCTATTTTGGAGGATTTTTCCCTATTTTCATGCATTAAATTTTTTATTAACTACCATATAAATACTTAATAACATATTATGACATTATCCATATTAAAAACTCTCTTTTTAACAAATTTTCTTCCATAACCAATCTGTATAAGTCATTTAATGAGCCAAAAAGTGATAAAAAGGCACTTTTGGCATATAAAGCATACAAAAGAGACATTTTATTACTTAAGATCACCTTATAAAATTTAAATGACCATATTATGAAATTTTTAAAGATAATTTGAGATTTTGACCATGTTTGACCATAGTTGACTTTGGTTGACTAGATAAGTACAAGGAAGTTAAGCTTAAACCAAGGCTAGAGCAAGGATTTTTGAGATATATAGAACAACATGAGACCCCATTAGAGATATAGGAGTCTTTTTAAAAAAATTTATATATATATATATATATATATATATATATATATATATATAGACCCAATTTGACTAAAACTCAAATTTGGTCAATAATGTGTTTATACTTGGCCAAAAAACCAAGTTAACTTCCCCTTTATAGTGAAATCCAAGTAGGCAAGCCTTGGGAGGACAAATGTTAAATTTCATTTTGAAATTTGAGTGATTTTATAGTGTGTAAAAAATTAAAAAAAATAGTGCAACTAAATGGTATTTTAAAAAGCCATATAATTAGATTTTGTGAGCTATTCTAAGTATGCAAACAACTAAAAATGAAAGTGTGAATTAATTACTAGAAAATAGTGGTTACTTACTAAAAACAAAAATGTTATAGAGTAGACTCAAATGATAATGTATGAAAACATTATAGAACAAATTTTATAGGGTCACTACTGTACTGAAGAGATAAGAGTCCTTAAGAACTAAGTCAACCAGGTCAACTTAGTCTTTTAGATAAAAATCAAACTATAGAACTAAGCTGACTAGGTATACTTATTTTGATGTATGGTTGTAGTTTTTAAGACTGTAGACTTGCATAAAATGGAACTAAAATGAAAAATTGAATTGAAAGAAAGACAAAGAAAGGAACCTTGGTGGGTTGTAAAATGCTGAGATTTTAATTTTTTTTAAAACTATTTAAAATGTTGCTTGCAAGTTCTACCAACTACGTCAATTGGGTCAATCTAATTCTTTAAAATTCTATTTCTTGAATACTGTCAAGATGACTAAGTCCACTTGGTCAACTTAGTTTGTTATTTAGATGCTAACTATAATATGAAGTCAACCTATATGACTTATTTTGTTGTTTAGGATGTTGTTTGGAATACTAAGACAACCTACACAACTTAGTTTTTTATTCAAGATGTTATCTATAATACTAAGTTAGCCTAATAAACTTAGGTTGCTATCTAGAACTAAATAATAATATTATGTCAACCTGTTCAATCTATTAGCCTATATTTGATGATGAACTACATAGGAAGAATGGATTCATTTTTGTATAACTATATTATACCTATGTAAAAAATTTAGAACTATACCTATTTGGTCAACAGAGTATCACAAATAAAGAAAATAATAGAATGATATTAATGAAAAATGCGAAAGAAAATATTAAAGGGTTACATTCACATCAAGTTTACCAAAATGTATGCAAAGGAAAATGAAGAATATCTATAAATAAATCTTAGTTCAAAGAAGATAGATCCTACTTTCACTTATGATTTGAGATACATTAGATATTAAAGGTCATCACCAATATGGATCCACTAGACCCATCCAAGGGATATTATACCACAATAATATCACTAGGGAGGGTTTCAAAGCCTTCAATCAAAGAAAACTATGTAATAACCCTAACTAGGTCCTATGTTTTCATATTCACTAAATTAATGACAAGTAAAGAAAAAGTCTATTCTAGTGCTCACCAATGTTTGTAGCAAAAAATAGGGTTAGTAAACATAAAAGTAAACATGCATAGGAGAATCCTATTTAAGGTATAAATAGGTAAGACTCTAATGCAGAGAGAGAGAGAGAGAGAGAGAGAGAGAGAGAGAGAGAGAGAGAGAGAGAGAGAGAGAGAGAGAGAGATTATTCAAAACCCATTAATTATACTAATTACATCTGTGAAATATAGGAACAAAGATAGAGATACTTACCTAGAAGATGCACCTATCGAGACTCAATATCTCCTTTGGCTAAATGTGTTTTGAAAGATGTTGTTTTAGTTTATAAGGATCACTAATAAAAAACAAAACATCTAAGACTTATCCCTAAGTCTATATTCTCTAATTAGAAATCCTAAGCTAAGACTCCTCAAATAGAATGATGGAAGAGCATATTATAAAGAAGTGTAAATGAATTATAACTCTTACCTTTATCTTATATAAGAATGGATAAACAAATATGTTTATATAGGTGGATCTAACGCTAAACCCTTCTAAAAGTTTAAGCTGATACGGTCAACATGGTTGACCTAGTATTGTAATTGATAGGAAATATACTAGAAAATGAATTAAGTTAACAATGGTTGACTTAGTTCTCAGTAAGCTATTGTAAATAAAAATATAGGGTTGACATGGTCGACATAGTCATGTACACTGCCAAAAAGGATTTTAGATGATAAATTATTAGACAAGGATAAAAACTATGATGCAAAGATTAAAGGAATGATTTTTAGGAGACAAGTGAGTAGATATCAAGTGGCAAAAAGGACAATAATCTTATAAACCACCAATGGTCTACCCACCCCTTTTATGATGTACCCCTTAATGTGTGTATTCATAGAGATTGACAATTGACATGTTTTTATTAGATAAAAGGCATCAATAATTTATAAATTTTGAAAATATTATGTACATATAGAGGGAAGTGTGTGCCAAGTTGGGGGAAGGAGAGTTACATGGAAATAACTCTAAATTCAATAAGTGGATTAGTAAAGTGAGTGAAATCTCATAAAGGAAGGAATAAAGTGTATTTATAAATATAATAAATACATAAATAACTAAGACTTACAAAAAACCTATAATCTTAGGAAGGACCTAAATACAATTAATTAACCAACACTCCCCCTTAAGCTTAATTTGAGGTTACAAAAGTGGAGAAAAACCTTTTAAAAATAAATAAGAGAGTTTAAAGTATATAATACTCCCTATTAATATGAACTTAATTGAATCTAAATTATAGAAGTTGAGATAAAAAAAAATAAGATAATGTTTCTCCAAATGCTGCAAGGAAGAAAGTGTGATCACCAAAAATCTTCAATAATACTCTTTAGAGAATGTGATTGTTGGTGTCAATTTTTTGTGTTATGTAGGATTTATTATACTCATATATAATTCACTATGTTTAATTGGATATTGTGTCATTTAGTATTATTTGTGAGGTTATTTAGTTTCACACCCGTATGTATAAATTATGGTCAAATGAGTTGGTAAGGTTGTCTTGTCATTCACTAATCAATGTAGACTTATATCTAGAAAATGGGGTTATTATTTTCTTGGAAATCAATCCATGTTCTCATTATTAGATATATGTCACTTTATGCCTCTCCTCAACCTATTTATAAGCATGGTCTCCTTAGCATTTTTGAGTGAAGTGTGTGAATTGTTTTAACTTGTAAGTCTTCTATTGTTATGTCAAAGAGCCCATTAAGTCTTTGAGCTTGGATGTATGTCAACAGGCTATTGTAAAGCTTTATATAAATAATCTTTAATTAGTCAAATAATCTATTATAGATTTTTTATTTGTGATTTTTCATTTCAATAGAGTTATATGTTTGCATCACCATTTATTCGATCTTGAATTTTTCATACATAGATAATTGTAATAGTGGTCAATCTATAATTATAACAAACACCAACAAGGAGTAATGGTTCACAAACCTACAAGATAAATAATCTAACACCAATATTTCATGTTAAGTTATCAATATCCCATCAAAATACAATATACATACATAAAGTAATAAAAGTATATGTAAAGACAAATAGAGATAAAGACAACTTTCATCATAAACTAGTAAAAGCTTGCAAGAAAAGAATTTAGTCAAAATAATCAAATTATATATCATATGCAATAAAAATTAAGGAATGCATAATAGAGAATAAAATAATCAAAATGAAGATATATAAGAAGTGTCACTTGTAAAATACATTCTACCTGAAGCAATAGAAGAATTGTCACAAGAAGATATATCAAAATATCTAGAAGATTCATCATTTTCATTAGAAATCTAAATAATTTTACCCTTATAGGTAGGATATTTTGTCTTTTTTCATCAATTAAAGTATCATGCATGTTTTACCATAAGATTTTCATGGGTCTAATTTCCAACATATAGATATATGATTCCCATATTTCCCACAAAGCACACAAGGTTTAGCAATTTGAACTAAATCACGAGCATTAGAAGTATTATAATAAAAATAAGTTGTATTATAAATCCTTTAATGCAGAGAATAATAAGATATAAAATTTATATTAAAAATAATATAATCATCAAATTTGACACCTTTGTAATTTATATTAGAAGTAGGAAAAATAGGTTCAATAATACCATCTTCATATTTACCAAGTGCACCACCTAAATAGCCCATATTATACATGATTTTGAAGTCAGGGTTGGTGAAAAAACTATTCGAAGATGTTTTGGGTGTGTCAAAGATACAAGGAGGTTAATAATGATTAGAACTAATTCCAAATGTAAAAGATGCAAATTTAGAATTAAATGCATCAAGAGAAGATTGCATATTATCCATTTTATTATGAAAAACACTTTGCGATTTATGAATGGAATTATACAAAGCAGTAATAGTATCATTTTGACATGTTATTTATTCTTTAAGATCAACTATTTCATCATTTTGATTAGTTTGTATAGTGTGCTTAAAAACTAAATAAATGGTCAATTTTAGATCTATGAGAATAAATGACACAAATTGTAATAGCATTGAAAAAAATCTATGACTAAAAACATTAGTTGATCCACAAAACATTTGAAAATATTCATCATAAAAAAATTAAAGTTTTGAATCAATTAACTTGTAAATGTTCCACACCAAAACTATGAATTTAGATGAAGATGAGTTTTAGCAATATAAAATGGTGAAAGGCAATTTAAAAATATTAAAATATCTCATTAAGACAAAAAATATACCAACTTTAATTATGAAAAGAGAGAAAAAATTAAAATGTTAATTTGACAATATTTATAAAAAGACTTTAAATCTAAAATAATTTTTTAAGCAATTATCCTAAATGCCAAAACACTAAAGTCAAAAATTTCTAAGGATAAGACAAAACACCAAATATTGAGATCTCATTTCATATGAAAAGTGAGAACATGTTTTTTTTTTTTTTAAATTTAATATTGTTCCTCTTTATGATTGAAGGTTAGGAAACTTTAAATCATATAACATATTAATTAAATATTATGTTGCATTAAAACTTTAAACAAAGCCCCATAATGCCAAATGATATATACCACTTGTTAATAAAACAAGGAATAAATTCATGGAGAGAATATTTGATTTATAATACCATTAATAGATGTGCCAGATTCCAAATAAAATAACAAATTGCACCCCATGCCATTTTTTTAATTTAAAAAAAATCCATGAAACTTTACCTTTTTATTTAATGGATTTGACCATACTAGATTTTTCCTAAAACAAAAAAAATGCCATATGATAACTCTCGAAATATATTAAATGAAGCATTAAAGAGTTACATAGCATGAATAAATTAAGAAAATGCAAACCTATCATAAGAAAAGAATGTGCTACATAGTAGTACAAAATGTCAAATGGCACTTGAGAAGGTCATTAAATGCAAAGAAAGTAATGCCATTGGAAGAAAAAACCAAACCCAAGGTGAAAACCTTATGTTACTAGGTGAAACGACATGGTAGCTTGTAAAAGATTGATTTTGTTTAATTATATAGTTTAAGGACATCTTCAAATAGACTAAAAACACAAAATAATATGTAGATAATAAATAATAAGTGATAAAAAAACAAAGAAATGGAATTAAGATAGATAACTAAGTGGTGATCCAAAATAAATCTTAGAGAAAAAAAGTAAAATATTAGAAGGAAAATTCCTAACAACTATATGCAATAATCAGAAATAAAGAAGAAAAGGCTAGATAGAGGTGGATAAAGACACATGTATGAAGGTAAATGCAGGTTCAAATGTAGAAATTGTATAGGTTAAACACAATGAATAATAAAAAAATGCCAATAATAAAGAATAACAACTACACAATACTCAAATATTAGAAGTAATATTGAGGTGCCACATATCATAAATAATGTATAAAATGTATAAAAAGATATAGTTTAGGAAAAATCTATATAATGAAAGTGCCAAACATTCTAAAAGAATCAAACTAGAAAGCCACTAAAATAAAATGGTACACTTACCTACACAATAGAAAGATCTAGTAAGGAAAAGAAGTTATTTACAGAAAAATCAAATCTAATATTGCAATAATAGCCATAGATACATAAAGTAAATTGAAGTCACTAATTCAAAATATCTAAAAGACTAGAAAGAGATTAATAAACTTGAATATTACTGAACCTTTTTATATTTTTGAAATTAATGATTATCAATAATCAATATGAATTAAAAAAAACCAGAAATAACTTCAATAAATTACATGTGAGCAACTTGTGGATCAAAGAGTAAAAAAAATCAAGAATGTGAGATTAAAAAAAATTCCTTTTTCACATTAAAATATGCACAAAACACTCAAAAATAAATATTAGATAACCATATGGATCTTATATCATGAAAGGATTTATTCCAAGAGCATTTATCAATAACATTGAAAATACATAAATTAATAAAACCACAAATCAATAATCTCTCAAGAAGCAAACCACAAGTTAAGATAATATTTTAAAGAGAGAAACTAAATGTATCAGAGAAAAACACCCGTGATCTATAAAAAGGTTTGTCACAAAAAATATCCACAATTGTAATTTTGAAAATAAGAACAATTTGAAAAGAAAAAAAACAGACTCATATTTTCTAATGAAAAAATGAGGAGAGGAAGGCTCTTTTATAGAGAAACAAAAAAATATTAGAGTTAAAAAAAATCTAATGATTAGCTTATAATATTCCTTTGTGTGTGTCATTTTTGACATATTCCTTTGAGAGTAGAGGGAAGTGTGTGCCAAGTAGTGGAAAGAGAGCTACATGCAAGTGACTCTAAATCCAACAAGTAGATTAGAGAGGTGAGTGAAAAATTTAAAAAGTAGGAAGGAAATATATTTATAAATACATTATAAAAATAAATTAATAATATTTATAAAATTATTATAAACTTAAGAAAGACCTAAATAAAGTTAATTCTCCAACTTTATTTTATTTGAAGGAATCTCATTATTACCTTATAATCCTCTTATTTGTGTGTCATTTGTATCCTTATTAGAAAGCTCAAAAAGTAAAAAATACTCTTTAAGATTAGTCTACAACAAGTAGTTAGAGAGTAATAATTTAAAATAAAAAAATAAGAGAAACAGATGTAAATGGAGAGAAAGGGGAAAACCCTTGTAAAACCAAATCTGTAAAAATATCTCAAAATATATGCACATTGTCAAAAAAAATGTCAATAAGATGAACATAGATTTAATACAATGAAGGATTTATCATGATAATATTCATTAATGAAAAAATATGAAAGTGTATAAATAAATAAATTATAAAATAAAGTTATCTCTTAAGGTACAAACCAAAAATGAGACAAAAATTTAAAAATGAGAAACTAATTGTATCAAAGAAAAATTCACATGATCTTATTCGAAGTCTTGCTACCAAAATCTCTATAATTACAAGATTGAATCAAGATTACAAGAAAATAATAGAGAGATATATGAGTTATAGTAATGAAACTAGGAGAGAAAGTGCTCTTTTATAGAGATATAGGAAGAGAATGAGAGTAATAAAGAATCATGTTAATACCTTAGAAGTCTCTTATGTGTTTTCCACTTGTGTCCTAGTCATTTAGAAAGTGAAGTGAGGTGTGTGTCAAGTGGGAGAAAGAGTTACTCATGAAATTAAATCCTAATTCTTAAATAAGAACAAAGAGGTGAGTGACACTTCATATAGTCTTTATTTATCTGCGTTAATAAGTCACATAAATAAAAATTCCACATATATATTAAAAAATTAGAATAAAATAAATTATCCTAAATAAAAAGTAATTCTAACACTCCCATTAAAAATTTATGTATACGTTTAAAATCAAATAATAAGGGAGGAAAAATTACCAACTCTCTTCCTTGATGATAAATTCTTTCAAACCCAATTGATTAAATAGAATAGAAACTTTTTTTACATAATTTTTTAGTAAGGATATCAATCATTTGTTCATCAATAAGATATAAATAGAGAATAATTTATTTATCTTCAAGAAGTTCATGCTAAAATTTATAATGACTCTAATTGTTCTTTAATCTTATACGAAAAAATAGATTTTTTGTTAAGACAATGACACTTTGATTATAACTAAAAATAGGCATATCCAAATGATTAGGGTGGCCCAAATATGCAATAAATTTTCTAAGAAAAATAATTTCATTTAAAACATGATTACAAGTTATATACTTATATTTTGTGGAAGATAAATATATAATAGTATGGTTTTTACTATTTCATGAAATAATGTTGAAATCCAAATAAAAACAATAACCACTTGTAGATATATGATCATTAGGAACATCATTTTAATTAGAATATAAATAACCTATTCAAAATAAATTATTATTCGAGGTATACTTGATGCTAAATGTTAGAGTACATTTCATATAATTAAGAATTATTTTTATTCTTTTAAAATAAGTGGCTTGAGGTTTAGACATAAAATGAGAAACTAATCTAACAAGAAAAGAAATATCAAGATAAGTATGAGTAAGATAATTTAAAATATTAACTAATTTTTTATAAAGAGTTGGATCTACAGTTTAGATTTTTATATCATTAAATAATTTGACACCAATTTCAAAATGGGTAGAAACAAATTTTTAATATGACATATAAAGCCTACATAATAATTCATATGTATATTTAAATTAAGAAATATAAATGGTATCTTGTTATTACCAAACTTAAATGCCTAAAAATTAATGTAACAAACCAAAATCAATCATTTAAAAGGTATTCTTCAAATCATTGTTAGTTCAAGAAACTATTGAACTATTACTATTAATTGTGATTATTTCATCAACATACATAACAATGATAACTATGTCATTTGGAAAGTTTTTGACAAAAATATTAGGGTCATTAAAACTATGAGTAAAGACATGAGCTATAAAAAAAATTAATAGATTTTATAGTACCATTATATAGGAGATTATTTCAAATCATAAAGAGCTTTTCTTAACTTAAAACTAATAGTATTTTTTCATTTTTTAATAAAATAAAGTGGTATAAATATGTAAAAATTTTAAATGAAAATAATCATTTAAGAAATCACTCTTAACATCTATTTGATAAACATTACAATACATGTGAGCAACTAAAGCTAAAACATTTTTCATTGTGGGCATGCTAGCTACAAGTGTAAAAGTTTCATTGTACTCAATTTGTTGAATTTGAGAAAATCTCTAGAAAATAGTTTAGATTTATATTTTTTCAACTTGATTATCAAAATTGAACTTAGTTTTAAAAAACCATTTATGATGTACCAATTGATGTCTTTTAGGGAGAGAGACTAAGTCCCAAGTGTTATTGGAAATCAAAGGGTTGTATTCATCGTGCATTAATTTTTTCCAACAATGGTGACCTTGAGTTTTTTTTAATGTTTGAGTATCATTATTGTGCATAAATTTAGATATCAAATAAAAATTACAAAATTATTTCCTAGTTTTATGAGAATCATTAAGATATGCATAAATGTCAAAATCTTTTATAGTAGTCTTGGTCCACATAGGCATAGATTTTGGCGGAGCAAAACTAGAAGAAAGATAAGAAACTTTAGGAACA
This sequence comes from Torreya grandis, assembly GCA_037957365.1. NCBI lineage: Eukaryota > Viridiplantae > Streptophyta > Pinopsida > Cupressales > Taxaceae > Torreya > Torreya grandis. Next base: position 1,318,600 of record JARHVA010004414.1, on the reverse strand, counting down.
ACATCATTATGTAACACATCATTGTCATCATCACTTATTTTAAAAAGAAAATAAATAAATTATATTAATAGAATTTTAAATTGGAAGCACAATCAAGTACACCATTTTAAGAAATATGAACATATTTTTTAACCTTGATTTTGCTAGTTTTAGTATCATACACCCCATCAGATTTAGATGATTTATCATAAACAAGAAAGACAAAAGTGTCTACCTTATAATATAACTTATTAAATTTTTATATTAGAATATGAAAAAATGCATCACAATTAAAAATACGTAAATGCTTCAAATTAGGTCGTCAACCACTCTAAGACTCTTCAGGGGTAATATTTAAAACAACTTTAGTGAGAACCATGTTTATTAGATAGATAACATAATACATAACTTCAACCCAAAATATATAATACAAATTTTTATCATGTAACATACACCCATAAAGTTTAGTTATAGTCTTATGTATACATTTAGTAACACCATTTTACTCAGGTGGGTAGGAAATAATTTTCTCATGTTTCATACCATGTTGCTTAAAGTATGAAATAAAATCACTGTTAACATATTCAATACCATTATCAGTGCATAATATCCATAAATAATAATGAGATTATTTTTTAACAAAGGCATGAAAGTCAGTAAAGTGTCTAAAACTTGATCTTTAATTTTCAAGAAGTTAATCTAAACTCTCCTATCACAATCATCAATAAAAGTTAAATCATATTTTTCACCATTAATAGGAGTTTGCATAGGAACTAAGAAATGACTATGAATTAAATAAAATGTTTCAGTATCACAATAAGAGTGATTCTTAATAAAATATTCTCTATGAATTTTACCATCCATACAACCACTAAAAATAGAATAAAATGGGGGAATTTTAGGCAAACCTTACACATATTAAGTTTATTCATAAGTGTAATACATTGACAATTAATATTTCATATTATTTCATGCTATAAGTTAGCATCATTAAAATAAAAAAATCATGAGAAGAGGAGGAAAAAGAGAATCCAATAAACATGAACAAATTTTCATTGTCTAAAAATTTAGTAGCAACTACTTGAAACTATTACTTGGTATATATAACATAACAAGTGTCATTATAAAATCTACTTTATAGTTTAATTTGAATAATTTGAAGATAGAAAATAGATTCAATTTTAAATTACAAACAAGTAATATATTATTAAATTCATCATTAGATATTTTAATAGTACGTATGGCTTCCACGTTTCAATAAGTATTTTTTTCAAGATTTAAATAATTGTTAGAAATATATAGTTTTAAAGAAGTGAATAACTTAGCACTAGATTTCATACGTTGAGTATCACCAGAATTAACAATTCATTCAATATAATAAGTATACAAACCATAAGTAAAAGTAGCTTTAGTTAATATTATAATTATATTTAAATTGAGTCTTAGTGTTACTAATGCTATAATTTTATTTGAGCTTGAGATTTTCAATTTGTATATCACAATTCTTCTTTTTTTTTTTTAAACTAAAAGAGGGGTAAAAATATTATTAACTCTAGGGAAATAAAAGAGTTACATCATTTTGTCGATCTCAACTAGTTGATCCAGCTTCTTGGATAATTCTAGAGGCAACATCTTATGGTCTGAGATGTTCCAAGGTGGCTCATGCTCGGAGGCTCATTTGGCCAAGTAGTCAGCCACCCTGTTCCATTCACGAGGAATATACAGAAAAGACACAGAATCTAGGGAAGTAAAAAGCTAGAGTATCTGCTTCACCACTCCAACCATATGCTAATCTACCATTCCAAATTCTTATTTATTCAACATATTGACAACAATTTGTGAATCAAATTCACAAACAATTCTATTCCAGCCAAGAAAGCAACACTTTTGAACATCAACCAAAAATGCAAGAGCTGAAATTGTTAGTGTACCTACCTTTGTGAATTGAGAAGAAAAATTACACCTCGCCAGTGTTGTAGTGACCCAGTCCTCCAATCCCAACTGGTCTGGGTTTCCACGAGATGAGCCATCTGAGTTAATTTTGAGTGTGCCAGCCTCAGGGGGAAACCAGTGGCCTGTTCGATTGATAGGTCATGTAGGCTACCGGCGGTCACATGCAGTTGCATGAGGAGCAGTGGGGAGGCCTTTAGGGAGAACAAAGGTGAGGCATGCAAAATTTTTAGCATCTACCAAACTCAAATCTACCCTCACCTCACACTTGGCATGAAGGGTCTCAAGGATAGAATTCATGATTCTCCCCCATAGAATGTTGATCTCAGAACTCACTTCCTTGAAAATTCATCTATTTCTTTCCAACCAGACATGCCACAAAATAAGTGACAGACCAATGTGCCAAACAACCTATAGGAATGAAGCTTGAGAGGGAGGATGTCCTAGTTGGTCCCAAAATTTAGACAAAGAAGACACATGCCAGCAAGGACGATCCCACACCTCCCACCACAAGTGCCATATCTATTTGGTAAACTGGCATTAGAAGAAGAGATGAGAGATGGTTTCCTCACTACTACGGCATAAAATACACCTGTAGGGCCCATGAAAGCCCCGTTTGTAGATATTCTCCCATGTAAGGCACCTATTATGAACTAGTACCCAAAGAAAAAAATTACATTTAGGCAAAGAATAGTTATACCAAACCTTATTCCCCCAAAGAACCACCACTTCACCCAGGAGCTATTTTGTCAAAACAAGGTATCCAAAGGACACAGAATACTTCCCTGAGGGATCTCCACCCCAAGCCAGAACATCTCATCCTTGTAAGGAGCTGCACTCCCTAGAGGCCAAAAGCTAAGATAACTCTAGCTGCTCCTCCATAGAACTGCTTGGGGGCCAGTCCAAAGCATTCTTCCACTGATATCCCACTACTGTGCCTAGCCTGAAAGCTTCCTTGTAATGATCCACCATGCTCCACCTAGTAGCTATCAGAGAGTCACCAAGTCACTGCAAATGTGGATGAGAGAAGAGAATGGGAGGAAACCCATCCCAAGAGTCACTCAAGAATAGAGCATCCATCCCCCTATTGCAGATCTAGAAGAGACCTCTCTTCACCACCTGAGCTCCTCATTTGAGAGTGTCCCACACCATCGAGCCTCTGCCCTTAAGGGGGTGTCTTGAAATATCTGTTAGCTCCTCCCTGGGGTAATATTTGAAAGCCAAAATATGGGCCTAGAGATGAGCTTGACTGGAACACTAGTGCCAATAAAGTTTGGCCACGAGAGCTTGACTGCACAGAATTGCAGAGCGAAGTCCTAGGCTACCTTCCTATTTTGGGTGACAAACTATGTCCTAGTTAAGTAAGCTCCATTTGGAGTTTAGCAAGTTGCCACTCCAAAGAAATTGGTGAGACAAAGCATCAAATTCCTTCAGGAAGTACCCAGGGGCAGCCTGAACCATACACCAGTAAATGGGAAGGGCTTGAATCACTGATTGGAGGAGAGTCACCCTGTCAGTAGTAGAGAGCACCTATGAGTCCAGTGGTTAACTTTTTGCCTTAGTTTATCTAGCACCTTTGCAAAAAGAGCCTCAGCTGCCTTCCCACCATAATAAAAACCCCAAGGTAGGTAAGGGGGAGAGACTGAGTCTGGAATCTCAAGATAGCACTAATCCTCTGTTGGATAGGCTTAGGGTTGTTAAAAACATAATATAGGACTTGTGGTCATTAATTTTTTGCCTCAAAGCCACCAAATAGGTGTCTAGGGTAGACCAAAAAGCCTCAGCTTCCTAGATCTGAGCTCTCCCAATAAGAGAAGTGTCATCCACAAACTGGAGATGGGGCAGAGCAAGTAATCCATCTCCCTAGTGCCAGCCCTATAGCGCATGCTGCGAGACCCAAAACTTGATGAGGCACCCAAGGCCTTCTGCCAAAATAATAAATAGATATGGGGAGAGAGGGTCTCCCTGACGAATTCCTCTAGAAGCACCAAATAGCTCAAAGGGTGCCCCATTAATAAGAATTGAGAAAGAGGGCATCATGACACAGTTGAGCACCCAACAGATCCAATCTTGATTGAATCCAAAAGCTAGAATAACTTTATGCAGGAAGCTCCAGCTGACCCTATCACAAGCCTTAGCCATATCAAGCTTTATAAACATAGCTCGTTCCTACGAAGAACTCATGGAGTGAATCTCTTCTGACACTATAACTACACCATCTAAAATTTGCTTGCCAGCAACAAATCCCCCTTACTCTTCAAAGATAAGCATGGGTAGGTAGATTGTAAGCCTCTCTGCAATGAGCTTGGTTATAATTTTGTAGACCACATTACAGAGATCAATGGGTCAAAAACATTCCAATTCATTAGCATGTTCATGCTTTGAGATAAGCACTAGAAAAGTAACATTCAGAGCTCAGAGCATTTCTTTGTTGAAGTAGGATTCTTACACTACCTCCAAAAGATCTTGGTTAATGACATCCCAAAATTCTTGGAAGAATTCCACTAGAAACCCATTTGGTCCCAGTGCCTTACCTTTCTTAATGACAAAGACCACTCCCTCCACTTCAAAAATACTGATAAGCCACATAAGAGATTCATTCATCACTAAAGTCACAATAGAGGGAATACAAGATAAGATTGTACCTTCAGCAAGCTCATCAGGAGGAGTATCATTTGAAAAAAGAGTAGAGTAAAACTAGATAGCTTCCCTGGATATGTCCTGAGAGGAGGTCCAGTGCATTCCATCTGAAGTAATCAAGGAAGAAATGCAGCTCCTATTACGTCAATCCAGCATAGAGTTATGAAAGAAATCCATATTCTTATTTCCCTCCTAGAGCCAATCAACATGAGCCTTTTATTTCCAATATATTTCTTCTCGCAGTTCTCACTCAGCCAAATCTGTAGAAGCTTGAATCTCAACTAAGTGAAGCTCGTCGAACAATCCCTGATCCTAGATTTGTCTGGTTATGACGTCCAGCTAGTCTTGAGCATTCCTCTTCTTGATGTGGAGATTACCAAAACCATGTCTATTCCATTATTTCAATTTCCATTTCACATACTAAAGCTTTTTAGAGAAAACAAACATAGTCATGCCCTAATTTGGGCACCCCTGCTTCCACCAATGTGTCATTAAATCATGGAGAGAAGCTTCATGAAGCCACATCAGTTGGAATTTAAAAGGGGGCTACTTGGGGGCAGCAATAAGCCCCAAAAATAGCTTGATAGGCCAATGGTTGGACCCCCGCCAGTAAAGAATATCCGAAGAGAGGGAGATGGCGCTAGAAGTCTAGTAGAAAGAGACTAGGAACCTGTCCAAGTGTTATGATATGGCCGCATCCCCCATCCTTCAATTATTCCATGTGAAAAGTCCATTGAGCAGCTTAACATCCAAGAGATGAAGCAAATCAATATTTTGTTGAAGAAGCTCTGAGGAAGGTCCCAACCAAGCTGAACCGCCCCTCTTCTCCTCCAGGCTGAGAATGGAGTTGAAATCCCCAGGAACAATCCAGGGCAAGTAAGGGTGGCAGCTGCAGACAAACCAAATGTGATCCCATAGCTTGAGCTAGTCTAGGAGATCAATAAGAGTGTACATATTGGTGACCAAAATCAGCTCGCCAGTCTTTAGGGAGGAAGCAACCATTGAGAGAACCGAGGTGGAGGATAGCTAATGGATTAGCAAAATTTTTTGAGGATCCTAGCACATAGCAAGACCACCCGAGGACCCCAAAGTGCCAACACACTGCCATTGGCCTAGGCCCCAAATCTTAGGATAGCAAATGAACAAAGAGTCCACGAAAAGTTTGGTTTCCTAAATACAAAGAATATCTGGAGAATGGTCTTTCACTAGTTTGTGAATAGCCTTTTGTCTAGGTATGCTATTCAACCCCCTCACATTCTATGATAGAATAATCATTGGGTGGAGTGTGGGAAGTGTTCATCCATGGTCTTTACGGCTCCTGATTCAACCAAAAGATCTCTTGTGAGTTTAATTCTATCTTGATCCTTCTTGCATCCAGCTCTAGAGGGGGTGGAGAAGAAGACTTTCTTAAAAGGTCACTGCAATAGACCAAGAGCTGAAGAAGGTGCCTTTTCTTTGCTGGGAGCTTCCACTTATTTCACCAAATCTACCCAGTGAATATCTTTGTCCTATGGAGAAGGAGTGACCACAA
>JARHVA010004414.1:1300000-1305000 GCA_037957365.1 Torreya grandis | reverse complement strand
ACATTTAGGACAACACTAGGCATATCTTTATAATATTATCAAAAATCTAATAGAGCCTCCACCTACGATAATATCAAAAAGGTAAAACTATCTAGGGTGGTTCAACAAATGGGTATTACATATCCCCTTGTATAAAATTGTCATCCTCAATGCAGAACTCTGGATATGAATGAAATAGTAATTTGAGTTTAAAATTAATCAAGTTTTCATGATTCAAATTTTAGAATTATATACACCTTTTAATATTTTTAATATTTTACTCATTGTATTTTTAGAATTAGTGTTTGCTTTAAATCACTAATTATGATGATTTTTTTATAAATAGTTCTCATCATGTCAAATAGACATATTATCATCCACTCTATTTCCCTCATATGAATCCCAAGAATACTTTGCAATAGTTCTCAATAGTAACAAGTAATATGTATACCCCTAATTTTGTCCTATCATGAATTAGAGTAATAAATAATAACACCTAACAATGGTGAAACTACAATATGCTGACATGAGAATATTGGCAAATAATATAGAGCTATACTAAGTCACATTAAACTATGCAAAACTATTCCATAACTAAACTTTGCTGAAAGAAGCATACATATACCTAAATAACCAAGAAATATCTACATGAAAATCATCTACTTAGACATCTCATATTCAACATATTTCCTTATACGTCCTAGCTACCTTAAACATCACTACTTAAATAGGTCCCAACTAGAAAAATAGTATGTAATAAATAATCTTCACATCTAGTGGGATGGAAAGGATGGTATATTAACCTAATAGATAGGTTTCCCATCACAATCCCACTAGCTATATTAAAATATAATTCTTCTCCCACATACCATGTCAATGGCATAGTAGTTATGTAGATATGTATAGAAAAAAATTAGCACAAAAATCAACAAAATAAAAAACAAAAAAATCAATTGATCATGTAAAATCATAAACCAATAGAAAATGAGATCAAGTGATCAAAATAATTAAAAAATTTATCTAAACTATTAGTCTCAATAACAATCCATGTGATTAAAATCATAACAAAAAAATAATCTATTAGTTTCAACAACAATTTTCATAATTGGCCAATTGATTAAGATATTCAATTAAAAATAAATTAAATTAAAACATTTGTCTCCAAATCAATCTAAAAATAAATTTCAATCAACTAAAATAATTTTGAAAAAATATATACAAAAATAGATTACATCATGTACACTATGTGACGTTATAAGTCACCCAAGGGGAGAAGGGATAAAATCATCTCAATTACCTTGTAGAGGTAAGAGGCATCCTGATTACCTCATATATGTTTGATTCATCTTGAATACCTTCCAGAGGTATGAGGAATGCTATCTAATAAATACCTATAAATTAACTACAAGAAGGAAGACAAAAACTACCCATCATCATCTTCAATAATGGCACACTACATTTCAACTACATAACTTCAGTATTCAAAAGTAATCAATTTACCCTAAAACCCTAACTATCATGTGACTCATGTGATGTGATTTAGCATATTTCACAAAGGATAAATATGTTAAAACCATAACTTTTTGAAGTCATACATTCAACATACTATAATGTAAAAAATTCCTAAGTGTTGTCCACTAACTGATTTCCTCTGCTATAATATATGAATTTTCAAAATTAGGTAACTAATAAAGATCTTTGTATCTAATATCATATTACCCATAGGGAATAAAAAGAGTGTTTAAACCATAGATTATAACTATACATCACCACAATAATTAGTTCTACTGAGACAACAATTGATCTTAAGAAAGGTTTTTATTTCACATAAAAAGTACACATAAGAGTTACATACAAGGTTAACATAACACATACATTATTATACAACTAGCCTTAACACTATTACACATGCAAGTATTCAGTCATATACACATGACATTCATACAATAGGGTTAATTACATAATATAGCTCCACCCTTTGTAAGTTATAATGAGTTTAAAACTATTACAGGGGTTTACACGAAGCATTATGATTATATATGCACACAACTTCACACATTAATGTTACACATAAATGATATAAATACTAAAATTACATAGTTTCATGAAAATTGAGATAATTTTCACAATAACATAACATAATTTTATAGGTTTTTCACAAGGGTCAAGGAAAGCTCATAGGCCCAAGTAATATATATAATATCTCTAGTGTCATCATTATCCTCTATCACGACCACAAAATAAGATACATGTTAACCTTTCTAATAGTGTCAATTTTTCATAATTGGCATTAAAAAAGTCTTTTCTAAATAAGAAATATCTAAAAGTAGTTGTTTCCATCTATTATTTTTTATGTAAATGTATTTATCATTAGACGAATCTTATAACTAAACTATCAAAATATATCATGTAGTAATACCCATAATTGATGAAACCAACACAACTAGAAGTATCAATAATTTCAATAACATATCTAACCAATAAAAGGACATGAACTATTCCCTTTTTTAAATATTAACAACACCAAATACCATGTTTATCATAATTAATGTATTTTTTCTTCACTTCATAGAATTACTCACACCAAATCAAAGACATCTATGGATATATAATCAAGGTAATCTGTCATAATCATTGATCCCTCATGAAGTAATCTCTAATGTAAGAAGTTACAAGTTCTTACTTAATTAAATATTAATATATTAATAGCTTGTTTTTTTCATCATTGTTTTTTTTTTAGTTTATTAATTTTAATTTACTTCTTAGACATAACACAAGGTAATACAACCTACAATGATTCTATTAATGAGACAACTTGGTTCTTAGATAGATAGTTAGAACCCAAGACAAATTTCAAAAGATCCACTAGAAGGAGGAAACATTCCTAATTAATCTTAAAATATGTTTAATATATTAGGAACCATCATAAAGTGGTGTAAAGTCATGAACATTGAAAAATTATGTTTACCCAAGGTATTTCTATGGCCATGATGACCCTAAAAGTCTTAAACTCTAATAAGTTACTAATTATTTCAAATAAGTATCTACTATATTTTTAAATGATACTTTATTCACAATACTAAGAGATAATTTTTTAAACAATCATGTAGTAACATTCTATCAATTGGATAAGTATGTGATAGACCTATTACTACCACCTTTACCTCAACATCACAAGGTTATTTGTAGTTTCAAAATAAAAAGTTTCATGAGATCAAACTTGGATCAAAGAAAAATTAATTCAAGAGATATAATATTTCATCATAACTAATCTAAGATATAAACATGTGTCAAAAACCTTTATATATCTCACTAATTTACATATACAACCCAATAACCACTACATACCATAAATGTTTATCATTTCCTCTTCATTAATGATAACACTATCATATCTATACCTTATGAATAATATAATAGTCAATAAAAGCATAACACTCAATAATTATAATCATACCATAATGAATTATTGAGGAAGATGAATCTTATACCCCCCTCTCAAATAAGGTAATTAATTATAATAAAACAATTATAAAGTGCAATAAAATACAAATATCTCACAATACACTTAAAAAAAACTAAATAATCATAAGCAATAATTAAAATACACCACCTTATATAATTAATTATATATCACATAATAGATGTTACATAAAATAATAATTTGTAGTATAGGCATGCCAATGAAGTCACCAATTTAAACTCATGGGAACCTTACCCAATCATTGACGACATGATAAAGAGACTTACTTAGATATCAACTCATTGTGAGTATGAATTAGCCAACAAATATAATGGTGTTAATTTTCATTACTTCATCATGAATAGTAAACACAATATCCAGAGCTCTCGATGTTGAACCCAAGGTCTGATACCAAAATGTAATGCCCAGAATTTTACCTCAAGAAAACTAAAATAAAACCATTAAAAATGCTACCATTTGATTTTAAAAAATTGGGAGCATTTATAAAAATCTAGGTAAGGAAAACATAACAATATTAATTCAGTCAATGTCAAAGTAAAATAGGCAAAAGTAATTTTAAGATACAAGATCTCAACAAGGCTAAATAGGCTATTAGACAAAGCTAGAAATAATACCCAAATAAAATTTTAATTTATTATATATAAATGGTTTCATTACATATATCAACACCTTCATAACTAACATATTGTTTTAGACCAAGGGTAGATAAAATAAATTTTTAATCAAACTAGATGGCACTTAACAACATTTCTACTATTCCCAAAAATAATGATGAATAGGGTTCAATAAGGACTTATTAAAAAATTTTAAAAAAAATATAAAGGGTTATTCATGAATATGAAACTCAAATTAAAAGGATACAACTTTCATATATTAGAAAATCCAAGCATAGTGACTAATATAACACACTTTCTAGAGTTACTTCGTAGACCAAGACCAAAAACAAAAAAAAAAATAGAATACATTAAATTTTTAAAAAAGTTATTAAAAAATAGTAAACGGTCATATTTTAGTTATTTAAAGTTATGTCCATTAATTTAAACATAAAATAAAACACCATCAACCCCATTATTTGATACACACTCTCTCTAACTTCTTTTTGCATGGCGATTTTGAAGAGATTTTGAAAACTTACAGAAACCAATAAGTGAATAATTTTGACCATTATATCTAGAAATGGTTTAACTAAAATACATATAGATGAGGTACAAAGATACATGTTGATAAATTAAATAATATTAGTATAGAGGTTCAGATATCAAATTTTTGTTGATGTCAATTAACTAGTACAATCATTTATCTGAGTTAGATTTTAGGTGACATAAGTTGATTTTGTTTTACATTTAAGCATATTAATTTAATTGGTTTATTTTCAATAATTAAGGAATAAATTTATGATTAAGTGGTCAAGATAGATCCTTATATGTCATTTTTTTTGTCATTGTCATTACATTATTTATTCTACATGTATGATAAAACCATATATTTTTCATTTTATGGTTCTTTTAGTCTTATCTATTACATTCTTTTGGTTATG
>JARHVA010004414.1:1167500-1295000 GCA_037957365.1 Torreya grandis | reverse complement strand
AACTCTCCACCTATGATAATGTGACAAAGTTAAAACATTCTATGGTGGTTTGACACAAGGTTATTACAAAAATGATCAATATTCATATACAATTCAAGGGTCATGGCCATGTCAATCAAATTTAAGGACTCATCATTTTTACTTTATATTTTTCTTAAACTTCAATAGTGGTAGTCTTTTCATTACGTTTGGGGTTTGTGACATCTGCTATGTGCATCAAATGTTTAAAAGTAAATATATATTACATATGTGACTTCTATAAATGGTAATTGATAGACGTGTATTCAAATTTAGACAATAATTGAGTCATTATGTCTTGAAAGTTCACATAATATAGGAAATTAAATAGAAAAGAAAAATTGATCCAGGCAGATCTCTCCATTTGTGAAAAATAAAATTTTCCATATTTTGATAAAAATGATTGCACAACATAGAGCTCATCGAGAGCTTTTCGACGCTTTTCATGGTTTGCAAAACGGACACCATATGCAAAAGTTATATGCCGCTGAAGTTTTGCTTCGACAGGGAAAAATTTGGTGTCATAAAATGACATGGCACAGTTGCGGAATGCCAAGTGGACCAATCTCCATTTGACACGTGGCAAATGATTAGAGGGCAAAACATTTAGTTAGGTGTTATTTATCACATGTTATTTGAAATTTTCAAGCATGCCACACCACCTTGCCATGTCTATCACGCCACCCAAGGAAAATTTCAAAGTCCAAGGTGCCTAAAATGGAGGGAAGACAAGTTCAAAATCAGTCAAGGCACCTAGAAAGGTGGGCAGCCAGTTTTGCGCCACATGCTCATGGTGATATATGTGAGGTGCATGATGTAGTTGGATTTGTGGAGTTGTACAAAGTGCAAAATTTGTCTTCTATGTTTTGTTGCATGTAGCATGGCATTGTATGGTTGGAAAATAACAACAGTGGGTGTGCAAAGGTGCTCAAAGTCAAGAGATGTGAAAGTGACCAAGGTATTCAAGGTAAAATCACATGGCAATGCTTATTTAAATGAGATGCAAGAAAATCCCTAGGATAAAGCATATGAATTCCATGAGATAATAATACAAATAGTAATTGGTAGCCCTTACATAAGAGTGATGAATTGTAGAATGTTGATTGAGGAAATCTAAATGATAGAGATATTTTGCCTATTGTTGGCCTCTTGGTTATGGTTACCTAATTTCTTAATGGTTTTATAATTTTTTTGTTGAACTTATGGTCCATTATATTGATGGCTAATTTTACATTGTTTTTCTAATCCTCTTCTAATTTGATAGGTTTTGTGGGGCATGGTTCTATTCAAGTAAAAAAAAATTTAATGTATTTATTATCTATTTTAAAGTAATATGGCTCTATATTTCTTCAATAAAAATGATGTATTGTCGTGTATTCTTATAAAAAAATTCGATTAACATATTCAATTGTTAAATGTCATGGAATACATATGTAGGTTTTGATAAAGATATTCTTATTGTATCACTGTGAACATAGTTTATATTATATAAGTGATATATGAAAATAAATCACATAGAGATTAGAATAGGTGAGAGAATAATGGAGTTAGCGATTGTTGGAGACTTTGCAAGATCATAGGGTTTTCTTAATATGTTAAGACTCCTTATTTTTAGATGTGCAATTAGCTATAAATATGTAATTATTTTTAATGAATAATATCCTTTATGAATTGAATGAAGGATTTTTATTGTGTTATAGATTTTAAGTTTTATATTGTTAGTTTACAGCATAAACTCTGACCAAATTTAAGATTTGGTATCAAAACAATCTTATTCTTTTGCCGTATTGACATTGTCAAAGAAGCCATGGGGCGAATACCAGTCTGCATAGCCCCAATAATGCTTTAAAGTAATATTTCTTTTGTGTACTAGAACTATTGTAGGCTCTTGTAGGCTCATACTTTGTTCTCTGTTTAGTTCATAGATTTGTATGCGAGGTCAGTTATTATTTTATTTTCTAATTTCGGAGCATTTTTTAAGATCATTGAGTGTTTTTACAGACACATTTGAAGAGATTATACAACAGAAACTCCATAGCTATATCAGGTACCAGGCAAGACATTGTTGGGGAGGAGCAAATAGTATCAGTTAGTGAAGCATCAACGCTCAGCGCACCGCTTTAGCATAGAAGGGCGTAATAGTGGAAAGGCAGCAAAAGATGATATTTCCAGTGACTTCCATCAAAGGTATCGACTGTCATTTCAAAAACATCATTTGTAATAACGAAAATGTTGACATGATGAAAAGGGCGGGAGAGTTGTCAGCACAAGAACTGGAAAATCTGGTGTTCATAGTGGCAAACCCATTCAAGACCCTGGGTTGGTTTTATAACAGGAAGAAAATTCACAAGGATGGACATTTCACTCAGGTGGTTTCTAATGTCCTCGACGTGAAACTTGAGGATGACATGGATGCCAACATTAACAGCCTTTGCAAAAACTCGACGAGCTCGGAACTCTTGCCAAGTTGCCATCTCCAAACACGGCTTGATCTCTGTGAACTCGACGACTCAAATCTCCAAGTGATCATCTTTCCAAGGCAATCTACACTGCTCAGCTCACGAGAATGTGTCATGTTTGGCGAGGTGACATTTAGATTGACGAGTTCATTGTCTACATCAAGCTACGGGAATCAATGAGCTGTCACACCACATCAACGACATTTGAAGAACGAGCTGTTAATTCGACTCCCGCGTCAATGCCACATGGCATCACTCAACGAGTTTATCTTTATTTGGGTTAGGAACAAATTTCTATTTTAGGTTTATTATAGTTTTGAGTGTCTTTGTTCTTTGTAGGCTTCTCGTTTCATAAAGTTTGAAGTCATTTCTTTTCAATATGTCTAATTTATTGCTATATCAGCTAGTTTTTCTTGGTGATTTTGTTTTAGTCTAAAAGTATTCAAGATAAAATAAAACAGTCATTTAGTGTTCATCAAGATAATGTTTTTAATCGTGTAATTTTATTTTATTTAGTTTAATTGAGGAATGTTATTAATTTTAAAATTTAACTCTCTTTATAATGGATGTATTTTCAAGGTACTTGGCGTCCTTGAATTAATTGTGACAGTCTTATGTAACATATATCTTTACATAAACGACACAAATGAATTTCAAGTTTTAATTTGCTAGGTAAATAGCCATAATTGGAGGATGGAGGCAATGAAGGTTGGACGATGGAGTGCACAAAGCTTGTGTTGTCTAAGAAACGGAATGTGATTTTGATTTCGTATGCAAAAGTTATGACTTTTGAAAGTTATATAAATTTTCATGGTTGCAAAACATGGTTTATGTAGGTGACAATTTAAAAACTATAATAGTGTTTTTTCATCTCAGTTAGAATAATTCTAACCATTGTGGTGGTTTTTAGACATTAATCAGTGGTTTTACAAATTTTTTGGTTGTTTTACCTGGCATAAAGTGACAATTTTTCTCGTAGGGAACATACAATAAATTTAATGCACATAATGGTGTTTTGAATTCAATTTATGACTGTTGGTTTATTTTTTGATATTAAGGTATGTTATTATGTATATGTGAACTGGTGGAGTTCATTCAATTCAATGAATTCACTCATTCTTTGATTCAATGAAGATCATTCATTTTCATTGAATGTCTAAAAGCATAATTATTCAAAGATGTATTATTAATGAAAGTGGGAGCATAATGAGTGACTGAGTTTCTGTGAACTATAAATAAAGAATTCAACTATAAATAATATAAGTGTTAAATACTATTTATTTGAGATGGCTAAGTTCAATAACTTTTCTTGCTGAAGAAGCAATCCATCTAATGAAGTGTGCAAATATATATGTGAAAGTAGGATTATTTTAAGGTTAATGTGTTGGTAATAACAAGATGGGAAAACCTTGTAAAATGTAGAACATAATCGAGATGAGTGAAGAAAGCAAAATACTTTGATAATATTGCATTAACAGAGCTTATGCATATATACAATCAAGTTTGGTTGAGAAAATGTCCAACATTTACCAATCATTACTATTAACTAGAGAACTACCAATTAAGCCATATTATTTAACAATGTAATTATCTATTTATTCTAACATTCCCCATTTATTACATTGTTTTTACAAATGCACCACCAATACAGATTAAATTTCACCTTGCCAAGAGACTTGACGAGTTTATCTACCATCTATAAATCTGTTGTGCAATACTAGAGTTGAATGTGGTGTTTCAATACTTGTTCTCAAATGTAATGGCACTAGACCTCAATATGTTTGTTTATTTCATGAGACACTAGATTGTCAACAAACTTTAACACACCCTAATTGTCATAAAAAAGGATTGGTGGCTAATCTTCACTAATTTTTATGTTAGACAAAATGTGACAGCCAAATTACTTCTCACATAGCTCTTTATGCAACATGATATTCTACATATGTATATGAGACAATACCTATAGATTTTGTCTTACTAATTGATAAAATTGGTCTAGATTCGAGATGAAACATATATCTTGTAGTTGATTTCTTATCATCAACATATATTACATAGTCTAAGTCTGTATAACTTTGTAAGAAGAAATGTGATTTATTCTTGTATTCCAAACCTAATCTCCTATACCTTAGACATATATCAAAACTCACTTTGTTGAAACCCAATGACATTTCTTTGTCTCCTACATCAATCTTGAAAGATAACTAACAATAAAGCATATATCTAGTATGGTATATGTCAAGTAATTGAGACTCCAAATAATTTGCATGTAGATAGTTCCATCTACTTGAAGTAAATCCTAAAATCAAGATAGTTAAAAACTTTTCTCCATTGTAATTGACAATGGTTTATAATCTGTCATCCCATATTTATCAATTAGTGTCTTTCCATATTTCATATCTTAGAGAAAAAATCTAATTCATATTTTTCCATATTTATAAGTGAAGACAATAATAGAGTATCCACAAGTCTGTCATGTCAAAATATTTCTTCAGTTCATTCTTCACTTATTCAATGATATCATCTGAGCTTCATATGATCACAAGATCATCAACATATAAAACAAGAATGACAACCTATGTGCCTACCTTCCTGATATAGAAATTTTTATCTAAGGGGATATGAGTTAATTTGTGCTATAATAGATGGTCATCTATATTAATATACCATGCCCTTGGTGCCTGCTTGTGTCCATAAAGTGACTTAATTAGATGATATACCTTTTTTAAATTTTGTTCATCAATAAATCCTTTTGGTTGGGTCATGTACACTTCTTCCTTTAGATCACCATTCAGGAAATCATTTTTGGCATCTATGTACTAAAGCATCCATCTTTTTTGTGCTACTAGTACATAAATAACTCTAATGGTTTTGATATTTATAGTGGGTGTAAAGGTCTCCTCATAATTAATTCCATTTTGTTGAGCATACCCCTTTGGAATAAGTCATGCTTTGTAATTTTTGATGGATTCATATGCCTTGTATTTTGTTTTGAACATCTACTTGTATCATATGGGTTTCTAGTTTTTGTCCTATAGGTAGATCAACAAGTTCCCATGTCTTATTTTTTTTTAATCTTGGAGTCATGTTCAACATCTATGTATTTGACTGACTAAGGCTGACATAATGCCTATTAAACTATTTTTGGTTCGGAGATGTCAATAATTGAACTCATTGGTGTGATACTAAAATCATTTATCACTTGTCTTCTTGTTCGAACTCTTGATGAAGTATCTAGAATAGGTTTTACGTGTGAGTCACTAAAGGTGATTTCTACCCATTTTTTTTATGTCAATGCTCTTACTGATTTGATGATGAATTATCTTCCAAATCTATAAGATCAATGAACATTCTCCTTGAATCTCATCTTCATGTTGACAAGACTCGTTGTGCTAATCATTCGACTATAGAATCATATTACAAGAGGTGGTTGGATTTGACTACTATTTATGTGTCAATGAGTGGAATGA
Source organism: Torreya grandis (assembly GCA_037957365.1). Classification (NCBI taxonomy): domain Eukaryota; kingdom Viridiplantae; phylum Streptophyta; class Pinopsida; order Cupressales; family Taxaceae; genus Torreya; species Torreya grandis. Next base: position 1,289,053 of record JARHVA010004414.1, on the reverse strand, counting down.
TTAGACATCAATAATAACGTTAATCTTTTAGGTCTCTAAAGGCCTGACAAAATTAGTAAATGGAATGATCTAACACCAGTAACCACTTTTGTATGTGTGCATCTATTTACCATTTAGACCTACTTAAGGAAAAAAATCAAAATTAATTAATAAATGGAACACACACACACACACACACACACACACACACACACACACACACACACACACACACACACACACACACACACACACACACACACACACACACACACACACACACACACACACACACACACACACACACACACACACACACACACACACACACACACACACACACACACACACGCGCGCGCGCGCGCGCGCGCGCGCGCTAAACTAGAAAATTTTCTTGACAAAAGCCATGTATCATTTTACATATGGACATAAATAATTAAATAAAAAGTACATGGAAATAGAGTTAAACTCCATGGAAATTTCTTATTGTCCATAGGTTAAAAAATTTGATAAGCTTGGGTATACCAAAGCAAAATCATGGTAAATCTCAAGCCCCAAAAAAACATGTATGAATGCCTTTTTTGAAATGGATATCTATTTTTAAGAGTCATGGACATATTTTTTATAGTTTGTAGAATAAATATGTAATTATAAGGTTATACTTAACTTTATATTACATTCTATATTTTTATATTTTAAATTTATTTTACTAAATATAATAAATTATGGCTAGTCTTGGTTTTAGAGATGTAGTAGTTACAACTGAGAAGATAGTTTTTTAAAATCCAATCTTGTTAGTACTTCATTATTTTTAAGTTCTTGAACATAAGGTTTTCTTAGTGTAAATTTTGCACTTGACATCTGATTTGGGAAAATGAAAGGACATTTTAAATGTCTTTTATATTATTCTTTCTAGTTTTAGGCATTATAGGTGTGCAGAAACTAAATTTTAAAAACCTAACATCTCTTATATATGGTGAGAAATGAGAGAATATTTCCGCATATTTCAATTGAAATTTGATGTTGCTAGAATTATAATTTTTTTGTATATACATAGCACCATTTATCATTATTCCATTAAATTTGATGTTTTTAGTTAGTATCATAGGGGGAAATGAGCCCCAAATCATATTTTATAATTACAATAATGTTCACAAAGATCAATTGAACAAAATTGTGTTCTTCATATAACTAATCGATGAATTAGTTCAACCAGGTATTAAATAGGAAAAATAAGTCTTAAATAATATATCATCTTTATGTAATTAGGTTCATGGGGTTCAATTTACCCAAATTACATCCTTATTAAACAAAATGAATAATTTATCCAATCACAGACTCAATTGGGAAACAATGAGGCCTAAATCACATTGTATTGTTGAAATTACATTCATGTGATTTTGTTGTATAAAATTACATCTATTATTCAAATAATTTAGTAATTAGTTAATTTATAGAGTTGGGTAGGGAAATTTGTGCCCCATATCACATTATGTGGTCATAATTAAGCTGAGGACACTTGATATTTATAAATGCATCCATAATTGATTTAAATGAGTAACTAATTAAATCAAAGACTTGAATAAGTCAATTTTTGGCCCAAATTACTATATCTAGTTGTAACTGAGTTGATATGTCAAATTTTTCCCAAATTATATCTCTGATTGAACTAACAAAGAATTTATTCAATTAAGGTCTCAATAAGTGCAAGTGTATCCACTAATAAAATTATCTATTTACACAATTAGGTTCATGGGGCTCAATTTCCCTAAATTAAATCCCTTATTGAACCAAATGAGTAACTAGTTAAATTAGGGACTCAATCAGAGAAAATTGAGACCCATAACTTTATGTAACTATAATTAGGTTCATGAGACTCAATTAGGCATCAAATCATGTCCCTCATTGAACTAAATGGGTAATTGGATCAATCATGGACTATAGGGAAATAAGAACCAATAATAACATTATCTCATTGTAAGGTTCACCAAGATCAAATTCCCAAATTTACATCATTCATCAACCCTAATGAGTATTTGTTAAATAGTTAAAGCGTAAATTGGGGTAGATGGAGATGAAATCACATAATGTATTCAAAATTAAGATCATGGGGATAAATTTAACTAAATTATATCCATCATTGAACCAATTGAGTAATTAAATCAAACATGGAATCAATTTAGAAAAAATGATCCTAAATCACATTATGTGGCCATTATTAGGTTTGTATGAATAGATTATGCCAAACTACATACCTCATTAAACCAAATGAGTAACTAGTTCAAACAAGGACTCAAATGGGTGAAATATCCCCATAAATCACATTATTTTATGCCAATTAGGTTCACATGGATCGATTACCCAAAATGAGTCATTGATTGAAATAATTAATGATAACAAAATCAATGGTTTCAAAAACATTGTCTAGATTAACTTGTGGTTTTGTCAATTATTTATAATGTTGTAGATTGATCACTGACTAATGGTAGAAGCCTTATGCACTATATATTCATATATTATTTAGTTTTTTTATATTTTTATTGGAATTTTAATGACCATATTCAAAAAACACACTAATGTCATCACCATCAAAAAAGCATAAACACATACTAACACTTGCAACCATAAAACATGTATCTTTATTTTTTATATATTTATCATCAACCTAAGATGTTCTTATATTACAATGTCAAGGATCTAAGGTATTCCTTGAGTTAAAATATTTGACCTCGCATAATTTGGAATAACTTATCATTATATAGATATAGTTCTAGGTCCAAACAATATATTCATTATAGTTTCTCCAAGATCCTTGATTTATTGATTATAAAAACACTTAATGATCATATCTTAATTTGGAATGGCATCTCTTCCAATTACTAATTGTAAGAAAAGGGTCTTACAAAAATTCTTAATATTCAATCATTGTAAGAAATGTACCTTTTTTTACGTGTATAGTGTTGATTCTGGGTGAGATATGCATGGGTAGTGTATATGAAAAATATCATTTAAGAGCATCTCATCATTCAAAAAGGGTGTAATATGGTTTTATACTTAACTAATATATGGATGTTGATTAAAGATATAAATGTATTTACTTAGAATATAATGCCACAAATGCTAAGAAGATGTTATGGAAGTTTAACAATTTTGGATTCTATATATGACTCTTCATTTTATTATGACCACATACTTTGACTGATACGTTTGTGGTATTGATCCAAATTATATAATATTAATGTTGGAAAGATGAGACACAAATTCACATTATTATTGTAATTAATGTTGTAGCTTGAATCACTTGAAATCAATTTTATATCATTTATTTTAAGTTGAATGTGTTGATTAACCATTCATAAGGTTAAATAAGATGTTATGACACCCTATGACCTCAAAATAAATAGTTTTTTGTATATAGGATAAAACAATAGAAATAAATCATAAAAGGTAATTTTTTATTAAATATTTGGTTCCTCTAGAATAGTTATGCAAGTTCAAGAATATATCATTTCTATCCAAGTTTGTATGGAGAAAATATGGCCTCTATAAGTTAAAATATGTTATATTAAATGGCTCCTTTTAGTTGGGTGATCGATTTTCATAAATATCAGAAATGGTAATGTGGATTTCAAAAAAACCAATGCGTGGAAGAAAATTATGTGGCATTGGTCCATTAACTGATGGTTACAAACATGTGTTAGCTTTAGATTATAGGAGAGTTTAGCTTAGATTATTGGGCTTCTCATAAAACCTTATTATGGTGTTGAATTTTATCAATGAACATAGGGAGGGTATTGTAGTCAAGAAACATAATTGAGTCTTGGAAGTAGGGATGGAAGTAATTAATTTTGGGTGTAGTCATGTATCTTGGACATGATGCCCTTCCATAAAATAGTGAATATGAATTCACCTGGGTGTTATATTTCACTCATATTTGGATTCCATTCATCAGTGAGGAAAACATTATCATTGCTCTATTAGCATTTATTATTGATTTTATGTGTTTTGGAGATGCAAGTGTGTATGTATAGGTGTTTGGGCATGTTAAAAATGTAATTAGCATGCATGAAGGCCTAGAGAAGGTAGTAAAATTGTTATTTTAGAATGAGATAGTGGAAAGTGAAGGAAGTCCTTCACTCTTTTTGTATTTTCACTAATTGGATTTCTAGATGATAATCTTGTGTTTCTTTTGAAATTATTTATTATATGTGTTCTTTCTCTATTTTGACATTGAGTTTTGCTTTCAATTATGTAACATTTCAAATTCGTGTAATTTCACATTCCCTGAATGTTTCCAAGAATTATATACATGCAAACATGCAATTTAATCAATCAAATAATTGTTATAAGTTATAGGATACATATTGATGAACCTTGTTATGGAATATCCATTCACATTATGTATCAAGTATGTTTATAGATATTTGAACATAATAGTAGCCATGCGACTTCCACTTAGCATGGTGCAGAATATATACATGCCCAATATTCATTTTGAAGGTTTTGGATAAAGGTTGAACTATATATGATGTTGAATGGTTTTACGTAAATTACCATGTTGTGAAAAGGTTACATGTATTTTTAAAAGTGACATAATGTTGCCAAGGTGGTGCAGAGTGTGTAAAGCTTGTGTTGTGTGAAATTTGAAGTTATACCGAATGGCATTAATATTTAATATTCAATTTTTTTGGGGGAAATTACATTTCAAAATGAGGCATTAACCAACAAAATGAGACACATCCCATCGACCCTATAAGTGCTAAACCCATGACATTTATTCACTCCTCACATATTAGTTGGATTGCATGATGTTCTCTGTAAAGTTGCATGACATGGATCATGGAATTCGTGAGTAGTTGTGAGATGTTCAAATGTGACTAAAGTCTAAAGGTTGTGCCACATGTTCACTTGTGCTACGTGAGAGGTGCATGATGCAAGGGGCTATTGAAAACCATACAAAGTGCAAAGGTCAACTTTTGAGATTTGTTTCATGTGTTCTAGTGTTACATGATGGGTGCATAATGAATGGGATGTGTGAGGATGCTCAAAGTGTGAAGATGTTTGACTAACAAAGGTACTCAAGTTAATAACATGGTTTTTTAGTGATGTATTATGATTAGGTTGGACTCCTCCCTGTCATGAAAATTCCTCTCTTAATGAGATACAAACAAAGCCCCAAAATAATGTAGAGGTAGTGAATGAAAAAAATATGTAAATAATAGTTGGGAGACCTTGCCTAGGGATGATGACATGCCGAGTGTTGATTAAGGCAAACTTAATGGTCATGATATTGTACGTACTTTTGGCCTTTTGACTAAGACTAACTAATTTTTTTATATTTTTATAATATTTTTTTAAAGCTCTGGTCCATTATATTGGCAATGAATTTTAAGTTTTTTTTGTCCTCTCCTATTCCTCTTCTATTGTGATAGGCTTTGGGGTGTAATTTCATAAGTTCAATTTTTTTTTCCAAAATAACTTTTAATAATTGCTAAAAAGTAATATAGCTCTAAATTACTATGCTTTGGGACATGATTTCATAAGTTCAATTTATTTTTATTAATTTTTTTTCAAAAATAGCTTTTAGTAATTGTTTAAAAGTATTATAGCTCTAAAATTTACTAAAAGGAATGCTGTCGTTGTATATCATGATGAGAATTATTCATTGAATTTAACATATTCAACTATTAACTATCCTGGCAAACATTTAGAAAATTTTAAAGGAGGTCTGGTGTGAGGTTATGCAGTGTTGCACAAGATAATGTAGAATGGAAAAAGTGTGGTTAAACATGTATTGTTGTATAGGAGAAGACTTGGATTTAAAATCAAGTCAATGAAAAAAATATATTAAATTTAAAACTAGTGCCTTAGAGAGTCTCACATGTGAGATTTCAGATGGATGGAAAATGTGGGTGAGGCAACAAAACTATTGGCATGAATTTGAAAAATAAGAACTCAAATTTTAAGAATAAAAACTAATGGTTTAAAATAATGCATTCATCTCTTGATTATTTTGAACATGCATACATTCATCTCCTTGTTATCAAATGCATGCTCATCATGCGTATTCAAAATATTGGCACGTATGCATTGAAATCACCACCATGAGTGATTATTTTGAATGACTTCAACTCAACCACCATGAACAAATTTTGCTTTTCCATTTTCCATTTGTCATTTCCCATTTGATTTGTATCTGCCATTTCCCTTCAATTAATTTCTCTCTTCCTCTCTAGTTCTTATCCATTCTCACTACAATTGATTTTAGACGCATTGATTTTTGTCTTTTCAAATTTCCAAAAACAAGATCAATACATTCAATTAATCACAAACTGTTGTAGTAGGTGTTAGAACTTCCATTAATTTCTCCACTCCTTGTTTAGTCTCCATCATGCATGCAGTTTGCATGATCAATTATTTTAGTCACAGCTCAATTTGCACGGATAACTATTAGTTAAACATTAGTTTATTCCTAGTTTTGCTAGTTCTTCAATTTTATTTATGTGAACCTGATTGCATATATTGAAATAGAGAATTACTAAGATTCAAAAAAATTCTTTTCTTATTGTTGTAGCAATCAGTCTATGCATATTTTTATTATATTTTATTTTTATATGCTCTCACAAATTGGTATTAGGGCTGAAGGTTATCTTGGGAAGTTGTAGAAAAAGTTGCAGAAAAGGTTTAGACACTATAGATCTAGGTAGAAGAAGGCTCAAAGCCATCTCAACACTCTAGTATTGGAAGGTGAAGTGCGGCCAATGAATGCAGTGAGTGAAAGAGCCTACTGAGATAGGTAGTTTGTGGGAGAAGCAGTAACAACCACTAAGCATTCAAAATAGAATAGCCTCCATACATAAGTGCAGTTGCTCAGGAACAAATGAGTAGTCTGGTAGATCGTGGATGAGGAGATGTTGCACACCTACGTTTAACAGAGCTAAAACTACCATTGAAGGAAGAGCCCAGGTGGAAGCATGAGAAGAGAGTAGCCAACATAGGAGGTTGCTCAGAATCAGTTTGAAGGAAGATTAAGATTATAGTTTTGAGGAGCTACCATACAACCAGTGGCACACATTTGTAAAAGAAGTTGTTATCCTTTCTAAAAAGTTTAGCTTGAGACATGGCAACAAACAATAGCATTTCTCAGCCTTAGATTCCCATTTTTAATGGTAAGAATTATAATTTTTGGACAATTAAAATGAGAACATTATTTTACTCACAAGATATTTGGGATTTAGTAGAAAATAGCTTTGTAGAACCATAGGATGAGGCTGTCCATCAGGCATTAAGTCGAGCACAAAAGGAAGAGCTTACATAAAACAAGAAAATGGATGCATAAGCTCTATTCCTAATCTAATAGGCAATGGATGAATCCATTTTTTATAGAGTTACAATAGAAATGGGATCTAAGTTGGCATGGAAAATCTTAGAGACTACCTATAAAGGTAATACAAAGGTGAAAGTATCTAAATTGCAATCTCTTAGGAGAAATTCTGAAAATTTACAAATGAATGATTCAAAGTCTATAGACTAGTTTATGGGTCAAGTATTGAATATTGTGAATCAAATTATATATAATGAGAAATAATAACAAATCAGAAGATCATAGAAAAAAACCTTAGGATTTTACCCAATAAATTTGATACAATAGTTTTAGCTATTGAGGAAACCAAGGATTTGGAACAGTTATTAGTAGATGAATTAATGGGATCTTTGTTAACACATGAATCCAAAATGAATAAGAATAACAATATTTATTTTGAGAATGCTTTCAAGTCTCGGGCATCATTTGGTAGAGGAAGAGGAAGAGGAAGGTCAAACTTTAGAGGAAGAGGCAGAGGTATAAATGGAAGGAACAATCCAGATCAAGGTGAAAACAATAATCAAAACTACAACAAAAGAGGACGTGGCAACAATCACTTCCAACAAAATTCATAGAGGTTTAATAAATCTAACATTCAATGTTATTACTGCAAAAAATATGGAAATTATGCAAGTGAATGCAGAAAGAAACAAGGAGATTTGGACAAGTAGAATGCTAATTACACAAATGAATCTAATTGTAATTTTTGAAAGCTTAGTCCCTACTTGTCATGTTGCTCAAGAAAATGCTAGGGATATTTGGTTTTTAGATAGTGGATGTAGTAACCATATGATAGGGAATAAAGAATTGTTTGCTAGTCTTGATGATTCCCTAAAATCTGAAGTGAAATTAAGAAATGATAATAAAGTGGATGTAATGGGTAAAGGAGTAATAAATGTTTTGGCAAAAAATGGTGAAAGAAGCTTTATTCTTGATGTTTATTTTGTACCTAAACTAAAGCATAATCTTATGAGTGTTGGATAGTTAGTACAGAAATGTTACAGAGTATCTTTTATGGATAATGTTTGTACAATACTAGACAAATTTCCAAATAACAAGTTGATAGAAAAAGTGGAGATGACCAAGAATCAAATGTTCCCTCTTCAAATTCAGTGCATCCAAGGAGAAGAGGAAGCCCACTTCAAAACCATGCATCTAGACCAATCATGGATATGGCATTTAAGGTATGGACATTTAAATTTTGGAGGTTTGAATTTGTTACAAAAGAAAAATATGGTGAAGGGATTACCACCAATAGAATAGCCAGGAAGTTCATGTGAGAGTTGCATTCTGGCAAAACAACATAGAGAGAGCTTTCTAGTAGGAGCTTCATATAGAGCAAGGGTAATATTGGAGCTACTCCATAGTGATTCATGTCGACCAATTCAAACTTCATCATTTGGAGGTAGTTCTTATTTTCTAACCTTTGTTGATGATTTTAGCAAAAAGACTTGGATATATTTTCTCAAGGAAAGTCTGAAGCCTTTAAAAAATTTAAAGAATTCAAGGCTATGGTTGAAAAGTAGAGTGGCCTTTACAGCAAATACTTAGATCAGATAGAGGAGATGAGTATATGTCTAATGAATTTCAAGATTCTTGTAGATATCATGGCATTAAAAGGCAACTAACTACAAGGTACACACCACAATAGAATGGTGTAGCAGAAAGGAAGAATAGAACAATAATGGAGATGGCTAGAAGCATGTTGAAGGCCAAACATTTGTCAAATGAATATTGGGCAAAAGTAGTATCATGTGCAGTATATATTCTAAATAGAAGCCAAAAAAAGAGTGTCAGGGATCAAATTCCACATAAAACTTGGAGTGGTAAGAAGCATAGCGTACATCATTTCAAAAAAATTGGTTGTATTGCATATTCTCCTATACCATCTAAATTGAGAATAAAACTTGATGATAGAGGTGAGAAATGCATTTTTAATGGCTATAGTGAAGATTCAAAGGCTTATAATTTGTATAACCCCATTATGAAGAAATTGATTATTAGAAGAGATGTGGAATTTAAGGAAGAAGCATGGAATGGAAGCATTGATAAAACCATCATAATTGGAGCACCAATTCACCAAAATGAATAAGAATCTGAAGAACAAAATTTATAAGGTGATCAATTCTCTCCACAAGCAAGAACAAGCACTCCAATAAGAACACCTAGGAGCTTAGCACAAGGTGAATCATTTGGTCATGCATGTCATCCAACTCTTAATTCACAAGTAAGTGATGAATCAAATCCAACTCTTACCACTTTAAGATCAAAATTTAAAGGTAGGAAAATGAGAAACTTGAATGAGATTTGTGATCAAGAAGAAGAGAAGTTAGATTTGTGTTCAAATTTTGCCTTGTTCTCTCATGATCATGTGTATTATGAAGAAGCAGTTAATGAGGAACATTGGATAAAAGCAATGGATGAAGAGATGAATGCCATGGAGAGAAATCAAACATGGGATCTAATTAATTTACCTGAAGGTAAGGATTGCATAGGATTCAAATGGGCTTATAAGACCAAATTTAATGTAGAAGGTATGATTGAAAAGGACAAGGCAAGGTTAGTAGCAAAAGCTTTTGCACAAGAACATGGAATTGATTATATTGAAACATTTTCTCTAGTTGCTAGACTTGATACTATTAGAATGGTTTCAGCAATAGTTACACAAAATAATTGGAAAGTATATCAAACGGATGTCAAATCAGGCTTCTTGAATGGTTTTCTAGATGAAGAAGTGTATGTGAAACAACCATTAGGTTATGAAGTACATGGACATGAAGAAAAAGACTACAAATTAAAGAAGGCCCTCTATGGTCTCAAACAAGCACCAAGAGCATGGTATAGTAGGATTGATTCATATATGACAAACAATTGATTTAGCAGAAGCAATAGTGAGCCTACATTGTACACAAAAATCAACAAAGAAGGTCGGATTTTGATTGTGTGTTTGTATGTTGATGATTTGATTTTCACTGGAAATTTGTCTGTAGACACATTTAAATCAGCAATGAAGAAAGAATTTGAGATGAAAGATTTGGGATTAATGAAGTATTTTTTGGGCATTGAAGTTATACAATTAGAGAAGGGAATTTTTATTTGTCAAACTAAATATCCAAAGGATGTGCTAAGGAGGTTTAATATGTTAAATTGTAAATCATCACCTACACCAGTTGCTATAGGGACCAAAATTATCAAAGAAGACAAAGGGCCTAATGTTGATTCTACAACATTCAAAAGACTAATTGGTAGTTTGATGTATCTTACAGCTACAAGACTAGATAGCATGTATGGGGTTAGCTTAATCTCTAGATTCATGGAGTCACCAAAAGACTCACATTAGCAAGTTGGAAAGAGGATATTGAGATATGTGGCAGGAACAACAAAATATGGAATTTTATATTCCAGCTAATGATTTTGGTTTGATTGTTAAACTGATAGTGATTTTGTAGGTAGAATTGATGATAGGTAGAGTACTTTTGGACATGTCTTTCATTTTGGAATAGGTGTGGTCACATGGGCATCCAAAAAGCAAGCTATAGTGACACTTTCATCAATTGAAGTAGAGTATGTAGTAGCCACATCAACATCATGTCAAGCAACTTGGATGAGGAGAGTATTGACATATTTATTACAAGTATATGAGGAGTCCATGCCAATATTTTGTGATAACAAATCAAAAATTGCATTGTCAAAAAATCATGTTTTTCATAAGAGGAAAAAGCACATTGATACAAGATTTCATTTTATCAGAGTCAGTGAACAATGGAGAAATCCATTTGGAGTTCTACAGATCTGAAGACCTATTGGTAGATATATTCACAAAGGCATTAGCAAAAGAGAGTTTTGATTATCTAAGATAAAATTTAGGCATTGTAAATGTTGAAGTAGTTAGTGGTAGAAATTAACGGGGATTGCTAGAACTATAGTTAATTTCTCCACTCCTTGTTTAGTCTCCATCATGCACACAATTTGCATGATCAATTGTCTCAGTCATGGCTCAGATTGCATGGAAAACTATCAATTAAACATTAGTTTATTCTTATTTTTGTTTGTTCTTTAATTTTATTTATGTGAACATGATCACATATCTTGAAACATAGAATTAATAAGATTAAAAAAATTCTTTTCTTATTGTTGTAGTAATCAATGTGTGCATATTTTTGTTATATTTTATTTTTATATGCTCTCATAGTGGGGAAAAGTTTTTCTATCATCACAACAGCTTTGCTGCTACTTATTTTGATTACAATAGCATTTAAGAGAGACAGTGCAAGCACAAGTCAAGTCCTCAAGCGAAAATATGTTAAGAATATATACCAAGTGTTGGTGTAGGATATTAATTAGCAAAAATATGTTAAGAATATATACCAAGTGTTGGTGTAGGATATTAATTATTCCTTTTACTTATTGAATGGATAATTCCTACATTTGTAGCTTTAGTTTACTTAGGTGTGATAAGAGGTTAAGTGGGTGAGAAGGTGAGTTCCACCTAAAGTTCCATGTAGAGTTATACTAAGTACCACTTTGAGTTATTTTATGAGTTCCACAGTGAGTTACACTTGGTTCCATCTTGATTTATCTATTAAGTTAACTCCCCTTACTCCTTTTTTATATTACTCTTCACCATGATATTGTAATTAAGTTGTGCAGAGTAGATATTTGTAAAATAGGACATTTAATATAGAACGTAATTGTTGCACATCTTATTCATTTTTGAATACAGAAAAGATCATAGATTTATAGAATTCTTTGTGTGCACAAGGGTAGGAGTAGCATAACTACATTTTTAGAACATTCCAATTATTCATTGTCATTGGTTCCTTAGGGGTCGATGAAATCGGGGCTGTTCAAATTAGTTAAGCACTAGACCTAGTCTAATATGGGGCAATCCAATCCACCGAAGCCATAATTTTGTTATTAAAAGCTTGCTCAATGGTATATAGAGGATAGAATACAGGGAGAGGATATTCTTTGGGATGTGAGTTCTAGCAGTAGCCTTTGCAAGCCTTGGAGACAATCACCGTCTTTCTTGCAGCCTTATTGGCAATGGCAATTCAAATATTTTTATATCAAATGTCATCCTTATAACCTACTCATTGTGGAATTTCCATAACTTTTTTGCCTCTTTGAAGCTCCATTATTAACTTATGTCCTCTTATCGCTAGATCTGGTTCTTCCCCCAAGCATCTACAGCCTGATAAAACCATTGTTCATGCATGTACGGGGTTCTAATCCTTCAACCACCACTTCTAGCTTGTTAAATACCTATACATGTAGCACCAATATGTGCATGCATAAAAACACCATAAGGCTCAAATACTTTGTCAATATTTCCTTGCATGATTAATGGCATGGTCAATAGCTCTTTACATGAATAGTGGCATTCTAGTGCTCTTTTTTCTCATAAATTTAGTTTAAAACAACTAAAATTCTACCTTAAATCCTATTAAAATTTGCTATTTTTAAATTATTTTAAAAATAGCTATTTTATTTTGCCATTAGTGTCTTGTTTCTTTCCTAAGAGCATATAAGGACAAAATGAAGGGGCATTTTTAACTTTAGATTGTTTTAAGAGGATTGTGTTTTAGTGTCGACTCAAATGGGTGGTTACATGGCATGCTTTGTATTTGAACTTGACGAGTATTTAAAATTTAATTACAATTTAATCAAACAGATCATTAATGATGAAAAATGTATTTTACTGTAACGTTTGATTGGTCTATTTTTTTGGTAAAATGCACTAAAGTTATAAAGTGCCATGTTCAGAGGGTTTGTGGACCCTACTAGTTTTTCCAATGTACATCATGCACTTATTGATCTCATCTATATGGACTCATTTTCATCCTAGTCTAAAATTTATCTCTAGATCATGTACCATTATTTTCACTTACTCTAACACAAATTGCTCATTTGAATGCATTCTCGATTGTTCCCAATTTTCCTTTCATGAGCATGCTCATTGCAGAGTATTTTGTGCATTTGTGCACTTTTATGGTGTTTTCTCTTAGTCATATTGACCTCATTTGAGAGATTCTAGATGAGGAGAGTTATTTCATCTCCATTTAACCTTTTTAGGAAGGATAATTATGCTTCATGGCATGCTTATGTGGAACACTTGCTCACACACAAGAATCATATTTCATTTTTAGATGGATAAATTCTTATACCCATTGATCATGTTTGATTCGATAAATAGGATAATACTTGTGACAAGGTTTTTGCCACTCTGTTACTTCATGTTTCTAAGGATCTTCATTTTCATGTGGAACATACATAATGTCTATGCATTGTTTGGAGCATACTACAGAGACTTTTCGATGATCCTGCAAAGACTTATGTCACACCTCCTCCTTTACTTCCTATTGTCTCTTTTGAGACTAGTGTACTCTCTCCTCATGATTTTATTTCTTGTGATGTAACATCTATGGTAGATAGTATTTTTCCTTATGTCAAACCCCCATTATAAGATGATAGTTTGTTAGACCTTAGTTATTGAATTGCATATTCTACCTCCATTCCTATGCATATTATTGGTCTTTCAGAGACTTCGTAAACTTGAATTTCTAAGGAGTTTACTAATTTTATTATGAGTACACCTATTGTGAGCATCAATGACTCATCTCTTCTTGTGAAAACTATTTCTTCAGTTGGCGAGTCTTGCTCTATTATTCACATAGACATTCCTTTAGTGAATGTTCTATGTCTATCTTCTTCTCTGGGTTTTTCTATCCTTCATTATCCGCTTCTTCATTACCATATTCTACATTTAGTCTTATGATATCTGACTAGACTTTATAATATTTAATCATTAAAAAGGAGACATTTCAGTATTTTTCATATATATATGTAATGATTCATATCTACACTCCACTTTTGTGGGAATTCAATAGTTTGATAGCTTGTGGTTTCTTTCTTTTGAAAGGAAGAGATAGTATTTATTGTAGAGGAACCTACTACAACATTCTCCATGTGATATTCTACATATACATTATCTCTTTTATTTATGGAGGTGCACATCATATTTTTTATGATATGGGGATCATCACTATGTTCTTGGGTACCTCATCAGGTCTCGTTGTCAGGACCCAATTTTACAACCTACCTTAGCTATGCTTAAGGGAGAGTGTTGGAGTGTTATTTATAGTCCTGTCTTCTTTTATTTGTCTCTCTTTTGATGGAGATTTTTTTCCCACTGAGTTTTTTTATTTTTACTTCACTTTTGATAGTTACATTATACATGAGTATCTCATTAGGCCTTGTTATCGAGACCCATCTTTTCTTTTCTGCCCACCTAAGCTATGCTTTAAGGGGGTGTTAGTGTAGGATATTAATTATGTCATTTACTTATTAAATGGATAATTCCTACACTTGTAGCTTTAGATTATTTAGCTATGATAAGAGGATAAGTGAGTGAGAGGGTGAGGTCCACCTAGAGTTCCATGTGGAGTTATATTGATTACTATTGTGAAATTCTCTTATGAATTTTACAATGAGTTACACTTAGTTTCATCTTGAGTTATCTAGTGAGATAACTCCCCTTACTCCTTTATAATCCTCTTCACTATGTTATTGTAATTGAGTTGTGAAAAGCAATAAAGAGAAAATATTTGTAAAGATAGTCAATTTAATATAGAAGGCAATTGTTTCACATCTTCTTGTTCATTTTTGAATTCAAGAAAGGTCATGGATTTACATAATTCTTTGTGTGCTCACTCTACTAGAAGATCACCTTCTAGCCCATTATGACACTCAACAGATCTTAATTTTTAGGAGAATGTTGATCACATGTAAGTCATACCTCCTAATAAGAAAATAATTACATGGATTCATAAGCTCCCTTCTGCTCCAAGCCCTGGAGTGGTTCATACATATACCAACACTGATCCTGTTAAGACTTGCTCAAGATGTTCATCTTATTAAGATTCACTCAAGATCAACATAGATATTGAAGAATAAAATTCCTTCTCATTAGAGTCATGGAGTTGGCCATGAATATATCAACATGGGGTCTATAAAAACTGGTGAGGCAGTATTGATTTTGAAAAACTAATTTCCCTCTGGGCCAAGTATAGGTGTTGGCCATAGTACATATATTCCATCCCTATTAATAGAGATAAAGTAGAGATAAAGCATTTTATTAATTTAAATGAATTGGATTATGGTCCAATTCCAAGAGTAGGTCATGCATATACCAATTTTAGACCTATTAAAACTAGTGTGAGATCAACCAGCATATTGAAGAACAAGCTTCCTTCCAGTCCCAGTCTTAGATTCAGCCATGCATATATCAATGTTATCCCTGTGAAACTGGTGAGGTAGTGGTTATATTGTATCCATGTCAACCCTATAATAACTAGTGAGGTAGTGGTGATATTGAAAAATAAAATTCTATTTAGGCTAAGTCCAGGTGTTGGCTATGCATACATAAATGCCATCCTTATTAAAATAGTTAAAATAGGGCCAAAACATTCAATTCATTTAAATGAATTGCCTTCTCATCCTAGTCCTAGAGTAGGCCATGCATATACCAATGTTGGACCTGTTAAGACTGGTGTGAGATCAAAAACAATATTGAAGAATAAGTTTCCTTTTCTAAGTCTTAGAGTCAGTCATGCATATATCAACACTATCCCTATACAAATTGAAGAGGCAACAATGATAATGAAAAACAAATTACATCTGGGCTTAGTCCAAGTGTTGGCCATGCATACATAAATTCCAACCTTGTTAAGACAACCAAAGTAGGGCCACAACATTTGATTACTTTGAATGAATTGTCTTCTGGTCCAAGTCATGGAGAAGTAAGCAACAATGTGGTAATTTACAAAGATGAAGTTGAATAGATTAATCCAACCAATCAACCAAACAATAGAGGATTTTAAGAAGCTAAAATTTAGGTAACCTTTTTGAAGTAAAAATTGGATTAGAATATGAAATCCCTTCTAATGATTTATAGATGTAGATTTGGACATTTTAGATAACATTGTGAAACTTGGGTAGTGTAAGAGAAAGACCCCCATTCACACATGCTTAATAAATAATGTGTAACCATCTTGTAAAATTTGTAATTAGTGTATATCCAATTAAAAAGCATCAATAAAATAGAAACGTGATGGTTAAATTGACTTCATGAACACTAATATGATAGTTTAATAACCACCCTCTCTCATCAATTTGTATATATATAATTTAATTACAATCATTCAAACCATTTGAACCCATCGCTATAGATGCATATTAATACATCTTGCACAAGAGTGAAGAAAATTCAAAGTTAATCTATAATTGGACATATCAAATTAGTATGGGTAGCTTACTAAACCCATGCTAAATTATGTTTTTTTTTAAAACTTCACACATGTTGCCTAAGAGATAATTTCAACTTCACCATCAAATAAGAACACCTAAATTATTAGTCTGTGATGTCCATGTCCATTCACTAGGTTGCCTAAATATTGTTCTATGCACAGTTTTACAGATAGAATCATGAATCATTGATGAAAACATAGACTTTCTAAGTAAAATTATCAATAGGTAGAAACTTAGAAATTACATGAAAATAAACTTCTTTGTTGATTCTCTATGAATAAATAAAATATTTACATATGAATGAAATTGGAGTTGACATGCATAATTAAATAATCTAAATAAATCAAAAATACAAAAAGCACCTAAAACTAGCTAGCCCATGTAATTTTTAGATTTTTTTTATTCTAGTAATTTCATCTTCTAGCAATTTTTTAACATCTAGTTTTAGTAAGTATCACATGCAAGCTCAGATAGGCCTTTAACTATCCATAGATATTTTAAAATCTAAAATTAACCTAATGGATGAATTTGAACTAAAGTTCATATCCAATTATAAAAATATGCTAATTCTAAAAATAAAAAAATCACAAAAAATATATTAAAATTCAATTTTAGACAATTCGCTGGTCATATATGACCTTTGAAAAGATCTAAAAATGTTATAAACTAGATAGGGTAGGTTATAGTTGAATTGAATATTTTGGGATGGTATATTTGGTACAAATGAGAACTCAAATTGAGTGACGGATCAAAATTTAAGTCGTCTAGAAGTTTGGACTCCACATCATTCTCTTCTAGTTGAAAATAACATAGTTCTTGTGAGTTTCTTTGATTGTACTCCTATCATTTATTCTTGTCAATATTCTTTAACTCCATTCTGAAATACAAGTGTTATCTCCATGTTGTAATCCTTCACACTATAATATATACCTATTATAACATTCATTCCTTGTGTGCATCATATTCTTATGCAAAACCTACGCTATCTTCTTTTTCTTCTTCTTTGTAACATGTTGCTGCCAATCTACATCTTCACCTTCACCATAATCTCCATGAAAGTAATATAAATCTAAAACATTAAATACTAGAGAGATATCAAAATTATGTCATAAACACACCTCATAAGCATTGTCATTGATTTTATTTACAATTTTATGTGGACTAACTTTTTTGAACTTCAACTTATTATATGTACTTCCTATTAAAAATATTCATTTCCTCATGTTAGCCATCACTATATGTTCTTCAAATACCTTTGACCTTATTTGACATTTTATATAAATTTATTGTTATCATTACTTTCCTGCAACATTATTCTTACTTATTCTTATAACTATTGTATATGCTCTGTAAATACTTCTACATTATCACTAAATCATTCTATAATTGGTAACTATAGTAAATCTAAGACACCCATATTATTTATCCCATAAACAATTTAAAATGGTGATCTTCTTGTTAATCTTTTACCTAAAATATTATATGCAAACTTGGCCTATGGTAAATTCAAGTCTCATTGCTTGGGCTTCTCTCTAACTATACATCCCAATAAATTTCTCAAGCTCCTATTTACAACTTATGTCTATACAATAGTTTATGGGTGACTATTGAATGGTATCTTGGTTCCCATCTTCTTCAATAAAGTCTTCCAAAAATTTCTTATAAATTATGCTTTCCTATTTAATGTAATGATTTTTGAAACACCATACAATCTCAAAACATTGTTAAAAAATACTTTTGCAACTCTAGTGGCATTATTAATTTTCTTACATTTATTAAAATGAACTATCTTATAAAATCTAACTACAACAACCAAAAACTTGAATCATTACCTCTCTGTGTGTTTGGTAATCTTAAAAGAAAATTCATACTCAAATTTGTCCATGGTCCTCTTATAACTAATAATGGTATTTACAACCCTATATTTTGTGAATGGCCTTTAGCTACTTGGCATATTATGCTTCTTGGAACATACTTCTCATCCACCAAATCTATTTTCTTATCCTTACTAAAATTTCCAGCCAAACCACCACTATGAAATTATCTTATAATATTGTCTCTTAGAGACCCAATTAGAATACATGATTATTTTCATTTGAAGATATAACCATCATATATAAGGTAATCATCATGCATATTACTTGTCTTACCTTATAATGTATTCTTTCATTTCTCAATTATCTTTCCAAAATCTAAATTGGTTTCATATAACTCCTTAACAATTTTAAATCCAACTACTTCACTCAACATAATAGTTAACAAATCCACTTTCATGCTCAAAACACTAGTTACCTAATTCTACTTTCTTGACTTATGCTTCAACATAAAGGTATATCCCTAAAATAAAGACACCCACTTTGCAAGTCTACTATTTAAAGTTTTTTTAGTGTTCACATACTTCCAAGCTTCTTATATATATATATATATATATATATATATATATATATATATATATATATATATATATATATATATATATATATATATATATATATATATATGTATATATATATATATATATATATATATATATATATAAGAAGCTTGGAAGTATGTGAACACTAAAAAAAATTAAATAGTAGACTTCTCCTTTGGAACATGTAATTCTTCCAATGTCTTAATGATTATACAATTACATAAAATTCAAAATCATATGTAGAATACTTATGTCTTGTCACATTTAATTTCTCATTGAAATATTCCATTTAATTTCATTCTTCTCAACACAACACTAACTCCTACATGTGAAGCATCACAATCCACTTCAAATACTTTATTAAAATATGATAATACTAAAATAGGTTTTTCTATAATATTCATATTTAATAATTTAAAGCTTTATGTTGTTTCCCTTATCCATAAAAATTCTCTTCCTCTCATGCAATTTTTTATTGGTGAAAATATACTACTAAAACTCTTAATGAACATTCTATAAAAAAGTTGTTAAACTATGGAAAATTCTTACCTCTATGATGTTATTTGAAATAGGTCACTCTACAATTGCCTTTAATTTTTATGCATCCATTGTCACACCATCTATTGAAATTGAAAATCCTAAAAGTACCAAATTATTTTGCAAAAATCTACACTTCTTCAAATTTGCATAACTCTATTACCATTCTAAAATGCTCTAGATCTTTTTACTTAGTCTTATTGTATATCAAAGTATTATTAAAATAAACCACCAAAAGCTTACAAATGTGTTCTTATAGAATTGTGTTCATCACTATCATAAATGTGTTGGGTGTATTAGATAACATGAATGACATCACCATCCACTCATATAATCAATCTCAAGTCTTGAATGTTGTTTTTCATTCATCTCCTTCTTGAATCTAAATTTGATAGTAACCATTCATATTAATCTTGGTAAACTATTTTACTCCTACAAGCACATCCATCATATCATATAAATTAGGTATATAAAATATGTATTTGGTGGTAATTTTATTGATTTCTCTGCTATCCATACACATCCTCCACCATCCATATTTATTTCAAGTTAGTAATTCTATTGTTGCACATGTACTCATGCTCTATTTAAATACACCCTTTCTAAAAAAATTAATGACCTGTTTATTTAATTTTATATGTCTTTTTATACTCATCCTATAAGTTGTTTCATTGGGTAGAGTTGATCTTGGAATCATATCAATATGATGTTGAGTGTCTCACTTTGGTAGGAAACCATATGCTAACTCATTAGGTATAACATCTACATATTATTTCAACACTTCTATTATTATTTGTATCACTTTTATTTCTTATTTATTTGATACTAATACATAATAACAACTTGTCATCTTCATGTCTTTAATAAATTATTTTGTTTATAGAATGATTTCAACTTACCTCTCTTCTTTAAGAGTTAATAAATCTACCTTCATACCATATTTATAAAAATCATGTGCTCTTTACTCCATCTTGAATTGTTTTTCTATCAAACTACCATGGCCTTCCCAATAGCACATGGCTTGTATCTATTGGTATAACATCGCAACATATTTCATAATTATAATTTTTTTCCTATACGAAACTTGATTAAGCACATTTTATCTATTGTAACTTTATCCTATTTCTTAAAGCATGAAATTCGATAAGGATTAGGATGTTTTTCACATTGCAAACCTATTTCTCAACCATGACTTTAGAATCCATATTTTTACAATTACCACCATCTAAAATTAGTTTGCATAATTTACCTCCTAAAGTACATATTGTTCAATAAATATTTGTTTGTAGTTGTGCATTACCACCTTCCTTGTTTTTCACCTATTTTTTCATTGGAACATTCATTGTTTTACTCATCATGATATTTTATCTAATATATGCTATTGTAACTTAATTATTTTTTTTTCTTGTATCTCAATCTCAACTAAATTCAGTCTTGGGTGATCCTCTTTCCTCCTTTCATATTATTTATAGTGTGGACACTCAAATGCTTTATGTCATTATTTTGCACATCTATAATAAACATAAGACCTACGTAGATTTGGGAACCACCATATAACACCAACATCATCTTCTCCTCTCTGAAATTATCTTCCTCTTTTTTGGTGTTGAATAAAATGTATATTATCTTTTTTCATTTCTATAACATGTGATGATTATCCTCTAGTGAGATTAAACTAACCTATAGTGGTATTTTACCCAATTCTTCCCCTTACTGAAGTGGATTATCTTCTTCTTGGCTCAATACTAGCTAATTTTCTAAAATTTTGTTTATTTTATTTTTATTTAGCCTTCAAAGTTAATTGATAAGCCTCCTCCATTCAAATTATTCTATGCATTCTCAATTCATCTTGAATAGAAAATTTAAAACCATTTACATACCTTGTAGCTATATGTTCTTTGGTTTCATCATACTCCATTTATATGGAAGGCTTGTAAAACTCATTTGTATACAATTATATACTATGATAATTTTGACTTAAATTATATAATATTTTATATAGAGTTTGTGTATAATCTATAGAAAGAAAATTTTCTCTCAACTTATTTTCCATATTATTTCACATGTTGATTTTCTCTTTACCCTTTGTCTATCTCTTTTTTTTCAGGTGATCCTACAAAATAATTACATGACCATTCAATTTTGTGCATGAAAACTTAACTTTATTATCTACTCTTAGATTTTAATTCTAGAAACTTCATGTTGTTAATCAAATCTATCAATTCCTCTTGTTTTGAACTACCTCCATAATCTGTAATGTTAATGTTAATTCATTTGTTTCTTCCCTCTAAATCCTGAACCATAATTTTCAATTGATTATGGATGCTATTTTTTTGCCTTTTATTTATTAATTTATTCTTTATGGTCCATGCCTTTCTCAATTTCATCTCCTACTTTACTTCATATTTAATTTTTGATAGTTATAGTTAATTATTCCACTTGCCTCTAAAACTCTTCCATAGTCCTGTTCATCAGAGCAATTTCTTATTTTCCTTATCTTCTTGTCATCTCTTACACCTTAAATATTTGAAATTTATTTTATAACTATTTCTACTCATTTTTGCTTGTTAATTACATTCAGAAGAAGAAGAAACTAAAGTTAAGGGTCAGGGGTTTGTACGTTACCCAAATTAAGTTGCACACCGTATCCAGATGTTGTAGGAGCTCCTCTTTGGCTGTGGAGGAAGACACCTATAGATAATAATAAGACTTAACAAAGAAAATGTTAGATAAAGATATGGTGGACTACCAAGCAATGCTCGGTCCCGAAAGCGTAAAGCTCTGTGAAGGATGACAGTCCACTATTTATGAAAAAGAATGTTGTTAAAAGAAATGGTGAAAGACTAAGAAAGAGAAATAAAGATAATGCGTACCTATTCTCTGCAATTAGTCTGTCATAGTCACCAACACCGGTAGTCCTATCGGCATTGATTGATCAATATGCCGACATTGGTTAGTCAATATGCTGACGTCGCTTATGTTGTCGATGTCGGTAGGGGCAATGGGCCTTGGACAGGTTTCAGGGTTATGTCTGTGATCGACAGAAGGGTCTGGGAGTGTAAGAGTATGTATAGGGTTGCAAGACAATGAATAGGGTCTATGTAGGGTTGCAAAATAGGGTCTAAGAGGGGGCTAGAGGGTAGGTGTAAAAAAGGGGATAAGAATAAGAGGAAGGCTTTTTAGCCTTTCTATAGAAGAAGTCAGGTCTGGATGATAATATTTAGAAATAGTAAATAGAAACTAATTACTAATGTTATTCTAAATACTAAAATGAGAGGCAGAAGAATACTTAGCTCTGTTAATGAAGAACCAAGGGTGTTAGAATGCTTATTCCTATTGCGGCTGATGTCGAAGCCCTCATGCAATGTTGTTATCCAATTTGGAGTCACTTGTGCATAGTCTTTGTATTCAGGTGAGCATTAGTCGAAGTCTGATGTTTGGTCTCAGAGTGTGTACATCCACTTCCAAGAGTCCAGGGGGGAAAATTAGAGATTAGATTTGGGATCTAGAATAAATTTGTTGTTCAGACTCGTGATTTGTGATTAGCTGGGCTCAAGGTTAGAACCTAGTTTAAGTAAACTGACGTCGGTGGCTAGAGAATGGGTAAAAGTGATATCTTTAGCCCTTTCCCATTTTTCCATCCATCAAGTGTACTTTTTGTTAGAGAATGGTCAAAAGATGGGGTTATTAAGCACGAGAGTTAGTTATGAGGTTGGAATAAGTCATGGGTGACTCATAGGGTGAGAAATAGTCTAAGGGCGAGGTGTCCAAGGTGAGGTGTCTAGAGTGATGTCATTAATTTAAAATAAGTAATTTATTCTGAATTAATAAAGTGTGTAAGGGACCAAGGGGAGTCAACACAATTTTGGTGTCTACATTTGCCCCTTTTTGTCTTGTTGGTTGTTCTGACGAACTGCAAGACAAAAATAGGAGTAAGTTTCCCCAGGTATGGGATAACGTGTAGGTTTCCCTGATGTTAGGATAAGGTATTCCCCCTCAAAGTAGGATTTGAGGGAAGGTAACCTAATATCAGGTGCTAATTTGATAGGTAGTGGATGTGTAAGGTAAGGTTTGAGTATGAACACTACAATAGTTGAGATTGCATGTGTACCACCTCACATGATAGGTAGGTCAAATTGTCACAAGCAAGGTCGAGGAGTGTTAAAATTGAAATAACTAGACCCCAGCTTTTAGTCATAGCTGATTAGGTTAAATGATCAAAACTGTAGCTCCAATGGTCATCATGTTCCAAGTATCCTAGGCTCAAGAAGTGCTCCTCGAAAACATGAAAATGTCACACATATTGGGGATCAACTTGGGTGCAATCTGACAATACATGTGAGGGTCATAATATGGGGTGTGTACAATTTGCTAACTATTCATGAGGTAGCATATGCAATAAAAACAATCAAGGCATAGTTGTCTCAAAAAGTGGTCATGGTCTGAGGAGATAGTCACGATCTCCAAGGTCATTGGTCAAGGCGAGTTGAGATATAAGTGATCTCAAGTGTAGTCTGTTGTGGTTAGGGAGATGTATTTGATCTCTAATGTGGCCTATGAGAAGTTAAAGATGACTTTTATAGTGTCAAGGCTAGTTGTTTGGTCATGATTTTAGGCTAGGTTAAGTCATGGTTAAAGGTTAAATGGTTGGTCCATCAGGTAGATGAATGAATGAATGGTCAAGCTAACCTCAGAAGACTTTGTGTCAATTGAGTGTTACCTACATAGCCCCTATTTTAAGGGCCTCAGGCCAATGTAGTTCTCCCCAAAAGGGAATATGGAGTCAAAGAGGTTGATAGTTGGTTTGGGTATGTTAGTGTTGTTAGCATTTCCCATATGTGTAATGGTGCATGCTTGAAATGATGAGTGTATGATGATGTTACAGCCTTTTCCATATTATGTGATGGTGTATTCTGTAACATTGGTGATGTGGTTTTTCATCCCTAGCAATTTTCCATATTAGTGATGGTGTATGCTAAAAATGAAATGAGTATATTTATGCTTCAGCAAGTTTCCATATTGGTGATGGTATATGCTTGACATAAGTCATGTTTGGTTGTTAGTTTCTATGTGTATTGTTTTCTATAGAAACTAATGTGAATGGGCTATAATAATTCATATAACACAAATTGGTATTTGCATTAAATAAATCATGATGTTATGTTAATGGTTAGAAAATGTTTTGGTTTGGTTTGGTTTGGTTTGGTATGTGACGAAGGTATGTAAGAAGTGAAAGGTGCATTGCTTTTTCATTGATAAGGTCCATAATGATAGCATAGATAAGGCTATTGCAAATAAAAACCCCGTTCATGCATTACGTCGTTGACCATTGGTTTGTGTTAGAGAAGTATTATAATCACTTGATATTAAGTGAGCTCAAAATCCCTTAGGTATGTTGGGGGTAATAGGGGTGATTACGTGATATGTGAGGATAGCGTAATCTTTTTTAGCAGGGATAATGTTGCCTCTTTTATAGGTGACCCTGAGAATGACTATAGGCAAGTCCATGACTTAATAGTTTGTAGACTAATCAATGTGGGAAGTCTACTTGGAGATGTTGCTTTGTTTTATGGTCATGTTGAAGCTAATCGGTGTGAGAAGCTGTGTATGTAGCACAATTTAGGCATAGACATCCTTTGAGGGAATGGTCTATAGGTTGCTTTGTATTTTTAGGTGCTCATTGGATAGTTGTCCTTTAAGGGAGCAGTTTATTAATTACAGCAATTATGTAGTTGTCCTTCGAGGGAGCAGTCTACATTTATAGTTTATGACCTTTATATAGGCATCCCTATTTTATGTTGTGCTTTTGACTAGACTTTTAGTCATGGACAAGACTATAGAGGTTTAGGGGTCTCCCTTTTATTAAGACAAATCATTCATGCTTTTCAAAAGGGGTTGACTAATGTTATAGGGGAAAAGGGTTGAAAGGAATAGGAATGAGGATGACGGGGGTTGTCCAAGGGACAAGCTCAAGTTAAACATCAAGTGAATGATTACTTGGTTAACAGTAGAAAGGTTGTAGATATAAGGCATTAAGGGGCTCAAGTTCTGGCTGGCCTTCGAGAGAAGACAAATGATAAGTGCTTGATCCATACTTGTGCATTATTATGTAAAGTCCAAGTCAATTAGGAGCAAACTTGCCCTATTTGCTTCTTTCCATATGGGTTATGTGTTGATTGATGTTTGGTAGATATGAGGATGATTAAGAAGTTGGTTGATGCTTGGTCGATGCTTGGTTGAGGTCATGATAGTCAGTATAAAGTCAAATTCTCCTAGTTGCTTGTGACAGGGACAATGTTTGACACCTATTGCAGATGATCAATTGATTGAATAAATGAGATGGAGAGGAGATGTTGAAGCTCCTCTTTGACAAGGATTATGATGCAAGGATGCATCCTGTGAAGCTCCTCATAGGCTTAGTTTAAGAGGGTGAGATCCTGATCTTCCAAGTTGGAGGCAGGAATATTAGAATCACTGACATTGATGGGGGCAATGGTGGGTAATGATTTGACCAAAGCAGCCAGTGGTTGGGGGTCTTCAAGTTGGACCTCCACTACTTGTAAGGCTTTGATCAAGGCTTGAAGATGTTGTGGAGAGCTTTGAATTGGGTCATATAAATATATCTTCATAGGGGTGTGGTGAAGTTATTTCACCATGGAGTCACGAATTGTCTTTGAAGATGTTGGTTGGGATGTGCCCAAGATTGAAATCTTGGGTTTTGGTGATGGAGGGGGTTTGACAAATGGATATGTCCAAGGGACAAAAACCTTTTATTTCCCTTTATCCTTTAAGTTTTGTGACCTAGTGGCCACATTAATGGTGTTGATTTTGAACAAAGGGGAAGAAGGTGGTAGAGGGACCATAGTCTTGCGTTGGGATCCCGATTTAGGTGAAGATGTTTGGGAGGTATGGGATGATGTCAGTGATTTGTTGAAGGGGTAGTCAAGAGGATCCTTATTAAGAAGGGTATCCTTTTTTAGGTGTTGGCAAATGACAACTTTAAGAGCGCAACAATGCTTAATGTCATGCCTAGGTGTGCGATGATATGCACAAATTTGAGTGTCGTCGAACCAAGATGGTTTTGGTCTGAGAGGTTGGTATGGTTTAATAGGTGGGAGAACGATGCTAGAAAATTGCAACAATTGGCATAATAGTGAAGTATAGGACCCTACTAATGGGTTTGTAATTGTTGTGGTAGTAGAGGTTGACAACTTCTATTTAGGAGTTGTAGGAGGAGTTTTTCGTACCATCTTTTTGGTTGGCATAGTAGCCACTCACGTAGATGGCACCTTTTTGGTGGGATGTGTTGGATTTCATGGAGAAAATATGTTTTTGATGGGTAGAGGTTGTAATGGAGGCAATTTGTTTTTGTTAAGTGTTGGAGTAGGAAGCATTCCTATTAAGGTGGAAGGGTGTGGGCCCAAAATATAGGGCAATGGTGATGGTGGGGGAGGAGTTCTTCGATGTGGTTTAGTAGCCTTCTTTGGTACGATGTGAGGACCACTATTATGTGGGCTGAGGTTCAAATCTACCTTCACTTTTGGGTGAGTGAGGTTTGATACAGGGTGAACACTGAGTGATTTAATCTATTTCAACATGGTGGATGCCTGCAAGGGTTTGGGTTTAGGCGTGGAAGGCTGAGCTTCTAAATATTTAGAAGTAGAAGCCTGATCCTTGTTAGACACTTTGGGTTGAGTAGTCACAAAAGGATTGGTAGTATAAGTTGAAGTGGGATGTGTATGATAAGGAGCCTTAAGTCACTCCTATAGCACCTAATGTCTTAGGTTCCTCGAATGGAGAAATCCTAAGTTTTCTGCCAATCAAGAAAAGGGTTTAAGTGATGTCATGTGAGGCTTTGCAATCAATCTTTTGGAGGATTTAGGCAATTGTGAGAGTGAAAATGTGTTGGATGTAGTGATCTCAAGCCAAAGGTGAGAGAAAACCATCACCAGCTCTTCCTTGATCAAAGTGGGTGAGGTGATAAGTTCTTCTCTCAGTGGAGAAGGGATTGGAGAATGTGGCTCTTTGAGAGGATAGAGTGCAGGGATGATCATGGCTTCTATGTGTGGTTGAAGAGTGGGAAAATTATGATCCCCCATTGATGATAAGAAGGATGAGTGTGGGGCAGCCGGTGTTGGTGTCATCAAAGCATCCTCCAATATGGGAGAAGTCAAAGTAGACTCTCATATGTGTGAAAAAGGTGTGTGTGGAGGACTATCCTCCATCTATAGAGGACAAATATGAGAAGAAGGTTCTTATACCTGTTGTGGAGAAATAGGTTGTCTAACCTCTTCAGACTGTGGGAGAGGTTGGCTAGGAATAAAAGGAGAGACCATGTTGACCGTGTGTATGTCATGCTCTTGAAGGTCATCAACCATGGTCTGTACATTATTTTGACTTGGGGGATGGTTAGGGAATGGTTGCCTAAAGATATCTATGTTTTGGTTAGCCAACGTGTTTGGGTTATCCAAAATAAGATCCTCCTTGTCTAACATGTCCTGAACAATGTTTTTGAAGGTTTTTAAATTGTCTATGTCATGATCCTTGACACGATGATAACTACAAAAGTCATTTTCCCTATACCATGAAGGGATAACTTTTGAAGGGTCAAATTGGGGTGGTCGAATTTGAGGGAGGTTGAGGACCCCATGCTTGACTAATTTATCCAACACAGAAGTGTATGATTCTCCTATTGGAGTGTATTGACGTTGTACATATCATTGTTGGAATTGTCTTGTGATGTGTTCTGATGTAGAGGGCTCAGAGTGTTTGGTTGTGGTAGAAGATGATGATCTAATGACCACAACATTGTTTGATCCCTTGGACTTGTATTGGAAAAAAGGTTTAGAATAAGAAGAATCATTAGATTTTGTGTTGTTATTTTTACTACGCAATTTGACTTTATCTTCTTCAATTTCATGAAGTTTGTGCTTTCAGGCCATGGTGAAAGCTTCGTCAAATGTGTGGAATGTTTGAACCCGCAAGGTGGATGAGATGTGCTTGGCACATGCTCTTGAAAAGAGCTCAATGAGCTCAGGTTGAGGTAATGAAAAGGAGAGTTGGTCAATCAAACCTCTCAAATGGGCAATGAAGTCAGCTATTGACTCGTCGTCAAATTGTCTAATAGAATATAGGTCTGTGATGGAGACCTTTTTAGAGATGTTGATTGAAAAGTGGTCAAGGAATAATTGAGCTAGTTGAGTGAATGAAAAGAGAGAATGACTGGTAATGGAGCTATACCAATAAAGGGTGGCACTAGAAAGTGACATGGGAAATGTGCGAAGTAGTAACGCATCATTGTGTGCTATAAGGTAAAAAGCATGTCTAAACGCTCATAGATGTTGTGGTGGGTCCTCTTTACTCTGAAAATGAGTAAATTTCAAGAGTTCCCACTGGTTAGAGTATGGTCTAATAGGAACCAAAGGGTGTATGGGTTCATTGCAGATTTGTTCATATGAAAGAACATTGCTTGAACCAGTAATGGATGTCTCAAGGTTAGACATCTTATCCATCAACATCTTAATTAGATCGGCTAATGGATTGGTAGGAAGGGCACCCCCTAAGTTGTAAGGTACTTAGAAGGTGTTGGGAGGGGCATATGATGTATTTGGTTGCATTTGTGTAGCTATAACATATTGGTAGTTCATCATAGGGACTGATGTTAAGGTCAAGGGAGCTTGTACCGTGAAGCTAAAGGGCACAACCTAACTAAGTGCCGCCAAGGGTGGTTGAATGGTGGTGACACTGGTTAAAGGATAGGTAGTCACTCTCATATTTATGGGTGCAAGAGTGGGTGGGATGGAGACAATCAAGCTCTAAAAAGGTGTTAAACTTATTTGAATTGTTTGTGGTTGAGGGGGTATAGAAACCCTGATGGAGGTAGGTCCAAAAATAGAAGGGGAGGCCAAATCTTGAACATTAGCCATGGTTGGGTGAATAGTTAAGGTAGTGGCTTGAGTGCTCATAGGTTGAGTAGCAGATGTTGTCGATATCATTGCTGCTTCAACCAAGGAAGTTAGCATCCCATAAATTGGGTTACCTAAAGGATCTCACATTTGGCTTCTCACAAGATAGTGTTAGAGAGCCTTGACATTGTGGTCAAGGAATCTCTCAATGTTTTGATCTCCTTCGAGAATAATTGGAGGTTGATTGGGGGTAGGCTAGATAGGAGTATGCTCAGTATCTGAAGTATGCTCCATTAGAGGACTTGGTATAAAAGGTGAAGGTGGGAGTGGTTGTTGCCTCACGTGGTCAACAAGAGTTTTACCTTGACTACGTGTCAAAACCATTCAAGGCAAAAGGAGTTCAGGTCCCAAAAACTATATGTTTTAGTTTCAGAAAACCAAAATGTGTGTTGGATAGCAATAAATTCAAGTTTTAAACTTGCTATTTTGGAGAGAAAATTTGTTGACAGTGACCGACATCAGTGGAAAAATTGATGTCGATAATGAAAAGTTGCCGACATCAGTGGAAAAACTGATGTCAATGAAGATAGTTGCTGATGCCGATGGAATAACTAATGTCAGTGTCTGTGTATTTCTAGAAACTCAAAAAATTGAAAGTTTTTAGAATAAAGGAGAAATTCTAAATTGTTTTTAGACTTCAAAATGATGCAAACTTACCAGCTCAAAAAATTAGATAAAAATAGTAGAATTGATGATGGCAAGCAACCTCTAAAATTGAAATTCCTAAGAATAAATTTTAGAGTCATGGTGGCTTATGCCTTACAAGAATGTGTTTGGGAATTGGGCTTTTATAACGGGTCCTAAAGAGGAAGTCTATGGTTGGTTTCGGGTTATGTTTTGGTGCTTAAAAATTTGTGTTAGGTTTTGTACGTGGCCTGGTGCTAGGGGGTTGCTCCCTTCACTTCAAGAGCCCAGAGCCGAGCTAGGCTACTTAGCCAATATATACTTTGCTTATAGTTTATACTCTGCTAGAGAACAAAGTGGGTCCTCCTCTTGGTGGTGAAATCCAAGTAGGATCGCCAGGAAGGGTAAGGTATCTGCTAGGTGATAAAATCCTAGTTGGGCCTTGTCTCAGGTAAGTTATATGTTTGATTTTGATTGTGATCTGGTTGTGTAACATATGTCCACTACGATTTATTCATAATGTTGTTTAATTACTAAGTGAGCTAAAATATGCATTCAAGCAGGAATGAAATGCAATAGTTTTTTTTTAACCCAAATTGAAATGTTTTGTTCAAATGCAAATAATTGAGAAGAGGTTAAGAGTATGAATTTTCACTACTCTAAGATGTAGGGAATAAGGGACAAGAAGAAAAAGAAAGATGTTCTTTTTAACTTATGCTTATGGTGTCTTTTCGAAATAAAGAGATAGAAGAAGGATGCAAGAAGAAAATCTAATGCACCTATATGAAAGTTCACCTTTTAGAAGAAAAAGAATGAACCCAAGGAAAACTCCAGGGTCCCATCGGCTGTGCCAAAATGTTTATACTCATTTTTTCTTTTTAATTACATTCAGAAGAAGAAGAAACAAAAGTTAAGGGTCAGGGGTTTGTACATTACCCAAAATAAGCTGCGCACCATATCCAGACGTTGTAGGAGCTCCTCTTTGGCTGTGGAGGAAGACACCTGTAGATAAGAATAAGACTTAATAAATAAAATGTTAGATAAATATATGGTGGACTGCCAAGCAACGCTTGGTCCCAGAAGCATAAAGCTCTGTGAGGGATGACAGTCCACTATTTATGAAAAAGAGTGTTGTATAAAAGAAATGGTGAAAGACTAAGAAAGAGAAATAAAGATAACGCATACCTATTCTCTGTAATCAATCTGCCACAGTCACTGATGTCAGTAGTCCTACCAGCATCAGTTGGTTAATATGCCAATGTCGATTAGTCAATATGCCAACGTCAGTTATGCTGCCGATGTCGGTAGGGGCAATGGGCCTTGGACGGGTTTCAGGGTTATGTCTATGATCGATAGAAGGGTCTAGGAGTGTAAGGGTCTATGCAGGGTTGCAAGACAGTGAATAGGCTCTGTGTAGGGTTGCAAAATAGGGTCTGAGAGGGGGCTAGAGGGTAGGTGTAAAAAAGGGGATAAGAATAGGAGGAAGGCTTTTCAGCCTTTCTACAGAAGAAGTCGGGTCTGGATGATAATATTTAGAAATAGTAAATAGAAACTAATTGCTAATGTTATTCTAAATACTCCAATGAGAGGTATAAGAATACTTAGCTCTATTAATTAAGAACCAAGGTGTTAGAGTGCTTATTCTTATTGCAGCTGATGTCAAAGTCCTCATGCAATGTTGTTATCCAATTTGGAGTCACTTGTGCATAGTCTCTGTAGCCAGGTGAGCATTAGTCGAAGTCTATTATTTGGTTTCAGAGTGTGCACATCACGTCCAAGAGTCCATGGGGAAGAATTCGAGATTAGATTTGCGATCCAAAAGAAATTCATTATTCAGGCTCGTGATTTGTGATTAGGCAGGCTCAAGGTTAGAACCTAATTTAAGTAAATCGACGTCGGTGATCCTATCGGTGTCGGCTGACAGTTGATCGATGTCGGCAGCTAGAGAATGGCTAAAAGGGCTATTTTTAGCCCTTTGCCCATTTCTCCATCCATCAAGTGTACTTGCCATTAGAGAACGGTCAAAAGATGGGGTTATTAAGCACAAGAATTAGTTAGGAGGTTGGAATAAGTCATGGGTGACTCATAGGGTGAGAAATAGTCTAAGGGTGAGGTGTCCAAGGTGAGGTGTCTAGGGTGAGGTGTCTAGAGTGATGTCATTAATTTAAAATAAGTAATTTATTTTAAATTAATAAAGTGTGTAAGGGACCAAGGGGAGTCGACACAATTTTGGTGTCTACAATAACATATGATGAAAATACGACTTGTTAATAAAAATTATTAATAGGCATAAACTCATAAATTTGATGAAAGCAAATTTCTCTACTAATTCTCATTGAATAAATAATATATTTACATATGAGTGTTTAAATAAATATCAACTATAAATTGGATTTGAGATTCATAATTAATAAATAAAAAACTTCTTAAAGCACCTAAATCTAGTTGGCCCATACAATTTTTATAAAATTGATATTTTTAGTATCTTTTGTCTG
Organism: Torreya grandis; assembly: GCA_037957365.1. Classification (NCBI taxonomy): domain Eukaryota; kingdom Viridiplantae; phylum Streptophyta; class Pinopsida; order Cupressales; family Taxaceae; genus Torreya; species Torreya grandis. The sequence continues at coordinate 1,256,365 of JARHVA010004414.1, read as the reverse complement.
CTACCAAATTTTTAACCATTACCTTTAGTAAGTATCACATGCATGCTCTGATGGGACTAAAAATTTCCACACGTGTTTTAAAAATTAAAATTATCCTAATTGAAATATTTTATCTAAATTACATATATGATTATAATAATATGTTAATTATAAAAAAAATCTTGAAAAACTATAAAAATTCTATTTAGGAACCTCATATAGTCACATATGGCCTCCAAACATTATAAATATGTACCTAATCAGATAGGGTCAGTTATGTCTGGATTTAAATTTGTAAGATGGTCATTTTAGCATAAACAATATCTCAAATAAGTTACGAATCAAAAGTTATGCTCTCCATAAGTGTGAAATCTACATCACTCATTATAGTTCACTTGAAAACATAGAGAAAGATAATAAACTTATCCACATTGAACATCATATATAAAATCCTCATTTGACATGTGGGTTAACTATTATATTATAACATAACTTTATTTAATTTATTCACTCAATTATTGTTCACATGGTAACAATATAATGCCTTCATTAATGTCACTGAACCATAGATTCTCATGGTCATGCCACATTATATAAATAAATCCAGTGTGTAAAATAAAATTATAAAATTATAATTTATATACGTGGCTACTAACCCACATAAAGGGTGATAATAACTTATTATATAGCTATAATCCAGCCATAGATAATTGTGGATCCTTAAAGGATCATAGGGTTATGTCATACTTCACGTATACAATAATTAAATGGTCTTATATCACATTATATATTCATTATAGATACTTTAAGATTTAACATAGGTTATGTTCCTAAATAAAAATCCTCGATATATTAAGACCCTTTTAATTATTATATTGTAATCTACACATAAATTTAGTTCATGCACTCTTAGCCATGATAAATAATATATATAATTTAGTATTTAATTTGGACCAGTTTAGATGTTACAAAACTTTATAAATGTGTAGTTTATCCACATGGTATCTATACAATAAGGTTATAGTGCTACAACTAAGTGACTACTGACATTATCCTCACTATAGATGAAATCCAAAAATTAAAGTAGAACCCATAGCATAACACATCCATATACTCAATAAAATCACATTTCATGATCTTACATATTCTATGTCTTTAACCAATGTGATTAGCATAATTCTTGACCATAATCACATATGTCACAAGGATGCAAAATCCATGGAATCATGGAATCCATAGATTCCCTAGGATTTACATATTCAATTTATAATTATCTATATTTTTAGTTCATAGCATTAATAAAATAATAATTGGCATCATGCTAATGTGAATTGATTAGTGGATCCACCACACCCATGTGGTTATTAAGTCACTAAAATGGCTAGAATAATCATATAAATAAGATCCCTTGAAAATTTCACATGGATCCATATTTAATAAATATTAACACCATGATTATGACTTAATCTATATTAATTTTTCACTTTAAATTATATTATCTATTTCTTAACATGTGTTCTATGTCCTAACCTAGAAATATGGGCCATACACATGTATTATACCCACTTTCAAGGTCAACAAGCTATGCAGTTCATTTTGTGTACTTGATTCCTCTAATAGACTCATAAGATGCATTTATTCTTAGTTTGTATTTATATACACTTAGTTTTGAATGATTTCACCAAAAATAGTATATAAGGTTGGGTCACTCTATAACTACCACTCATAAATTAAGTGGTGTGTCCTTTTTTAGCTCCTAAAATCACTGAGAGGGGGTGAATTAGTGAGCCAAAATATTTATATTTCAATTACAATCCTTTCAAACTAATAAGCAATCAACATATATCATCTTGATCAAACAACATTAACAAGAGAGCTTATTCATTCTAAGCATACATAATATCAAACACATAACACATAGTTCTTATGGTAAACCCTCATGCAGAATAAAACCCATTCTCATGTTTGAAACACATGGACTACTATCCTATAATAAATTATAAACAAGATACTGGTCAACTATTTTAAACAATTAATCCTTGATCATATCCTCCTGATGATAGGCCTTTAGTAAACACCTATTTCATAAGGAGCAAGTACCCCTAAGGAAGATTAACTCCTTTAGACCATCCTCCAAGTGAACACCTCCACATTATAATTGATGTCTTCAACACCTAATGATGGATATTATTTTATTGAACCTCTGCATAAAATATATATGTCTCATACAGGTCTCTCACATAGGCATGCCACAATCTCTCTCCTTCAATCAAATTGTCCTCATATGCACACTCAGACCAATTTGCATATCCTCAAAATATAAGAGAACTATTTAGACATAAAAAATATAACCTACAGGTCATACACATAGTCCTCAATATTCTCTACTCATTAACTCATCAACTTGGTAATCTACCTCTCCTTCACTTCACAACTCTCACATACACACATTGCACATGTCTTCTCAAAAGTTTAAAAAATAACACATTTGGTTTCACTATATATAGAGTATTCATGAATTAACAAGTCTAAAATATTTAATTTTTTTACACAATACATGCCTTCACCTTTAAGGCATCTCACATGGGTCACACTTAAGTACAATTCACTTTCAAATAGGCCTAAGTCACTTTTAGGTCCTATGGAGACACATTCAACTCTTTGACACTTCTACAAGTAAACTATGAAACATAGGAACACTTTCCAAATACATGAACCCATTACACATGATTTATGGGTCCTCTTTAAGTTCCCATATCCATCACATCACCATTTTTCTTAAGCACAATTCGCTCAAACAACATTTTGTGTATATAGTCACCATAAATGAATACATAATTAAATTTTAAACCTCTATTCATAATGTATACACTTATTCAAACCTTTATAATTGACACAAATGGTCCTAAAATATTTTTAAACACTCTTAAATATCTAATTCATCAGTAAACATTGAAAAAACATTAAAACAATCTCAAACAATCTTCTCTAGTCTCTTGCAAAATGAACTTAAATACATAGTCAACTTTGGAGATAAATATATTTTAAAGTAATAATAATTATACTTTATAATTTATATTTCTAAATGCAACTTGGAGCCCTATACATCTTATATTTTTACACCACTATCAAATTCTACCTATATCAAAACTTATGGCATAAAAACTAGACACTAATTTTCCCTCTGTAAATTTGAATATTCAAATTCCAACGGTCATCATTAAACTTCAATCATCTTGCTCACATCTTATATCCTTTTTGCTCAGATAAATCATGCACTATCGATATTAATCAAGTTTTTATATAATTAACTTACATTTCATCACTATTCAAATGTTAAACTTCAAACATGTTGACCTCATCTTATGCTTTACACTTAGCTTACTCAACTCACAGTGTCAATCTCTATGGATCAACTAGTCTTTACCTTGTAACGTTTCACCATCTGATCTTACTCAAAACCCCCATGATCATGACACTTGTAACCTTCATGTACCTTTTGATAACTTTACTAATATCCACTTGTTCATGTGTCAATTGGAAGCCTTGTGTGCATAGTTGACTCTTTGACTTGTCTAGATCATTTATCTCTATCAGTACAAAACATTGCTCACTAGTGATGCTTAGAAGTAGAGAGATTATGACACTTTTCACCTATTCATGAAAAGTTTGACATACTGACTATTATATGCACCATTAGATAAATATCATGAATTAACATGCACAGTTAGATCTTCTAACTAGATGAATTCAGACTTCAACATGATTAGACATGAAAGTCTTTGACCCATAATAGTTTGCTAGAGCAACATTGAAGCTTTATAAATTGAGTAGGAAAAAACTTCATGAATCAAAATTTATAGGGTAGTTTCTTGACACTATGGAAAAAATATCAATATAAACTTTTGATAAAAGAATTTTTTCATATCTGAAATAAATTTAGAAACTTACTGGTTCATACAAATATGCATGATGTGTAATAACAATTTAGCTAAGTATGGGAAGCATTGTAATCTACGTAGAAAGCCTAATTTAAACTTGCATATCCTTATTTTCATATACTCTCATGAATTGAGACTTGGATCATAGAAACTTGGGACTAATTTAATCATAAACATATGACTAACTCCTTTTGAATCATCCATATGTGCAAATGACAACACTATCAATCTTCTTACGCAAATTTTCTTCCACTAGACCCAAAATGTGTAGATGAAAAAAATGGACTACTAGATGAATTATACTCATGCAAAAAACTACTCTAACCACCATGGACCTTGGATATGGCCTCTTACACATGCTCAATACTTTAGACTCATCCCTAATCATCTTTAAATAGATAAACTCTTAAGATCAACTAATCCATCTTCAAACACATTATGACAAATACATTGCGAACTTTATCATTATCACTTAGACTATCAAGGAACTTCATCTACTCACTTGGACACCTCTAAGACATCACTAAAAACTATCCAACAATCTCTCCCTTTATCATTTATGTCAACAACCATCATATAACAATATACATCTCACCTTCCTTCTCTCTCTTCAAGCACTCCCATAATAATAACTTTATCCCCCTTTGACATAATGACAAAGTGGGAACCAACTAATCTTGATGACCCAAAAAGACCATAAAAAATGAAAGGAACACCTTATAAATATTATTAAAACTCCCATTTACCTTGACAACATCGTTCTTGCTCCATGCTAACACTCTCTTCAACTAACCATTGCAACCAATGAAGAAAGAACACCCAAAAGTACTAAAATTTTATGAAACTATCCAAAACATCATTTTATAGGGACTCACCCAAAGATATATTAGTCATTGAACCTTTTTAACATCTTCAAATCTCCATAAATCATGAGCAGCCACCATACAAGCTTACTAGCCTTCTCTCTCAAAACCACCTCAAGGACCATCAATAGGACCTCATGCCACACACCAAATAGGAAACATTCTCTAAAAAAACTTAAGAACTCACCTTGAAATACTCATACAATTATATTTTGTAGAAAAAAAATAAAAAATCACTCTTCTTCTCACTAGGTATATCTAGTTTTCTTATAGCAGTACTAGGAACTTGTAGATCACACAACTTTCAATAAATACACATTTAAGTACTAAAACTTCATATCTTGAGAAATCTCATATTCCTCATTAATCAAATCAAATTTCATAATTTAGATCATTTTATGTAACATACTTTGTTTAAAAACCTACTAGCCAATTAGGCCTCCATCCTGACAAAAACATGAATAATTTAAAAACCACAAACCATCAAATATATGTGAATAATGATTTGACAATCCATTTAGCACATTAAACCAATTAATAATCTTAAGACCTAAAATCATAAGACAAACCAATTTTTTATCATAGCCCAAAACCTTGGAATCTCAAAACAAATTGGGTGAACAAGCCTCCTTTAGGTCAACATCTACGTTTGAAACTTCTAGCACACTTAGAGAAAATCATCACACACTTATGAACCAATATTTCAACTTCCAAAACTTTAGGAACATGGAATTCCTATATCATGGCCTTGAACTAAATTAAGATAGATAAACTTGAGACCACATAAAAACCTCCAAAAAGACTTCAACATATCTTCATACCACAAAAACACATGAAACATGCTAGAATAAGTTCAATAGATCCTGCACTTCAAAAAAATCTTGATAATTCCTTCTTTGCCATCTATAAACTTTCAATTTTACCTTGCATACCATTCCAACTAAAAACACCCAACTCTTACCTTTTTAGACCTTGAAAACATCAAATTTGCATTTTAAGCTCCTTCTAGGCAGCGACCATTGACCAAAATGGTCAACTCAAACAATTGGCTATAAGAAAATTATTTTGACCAAAAAATCATAATAAATCACTTTGAATGATGTTTAACTCATTATTCATATACACCATATCATTCGAGTATTCATTCTCTACCTTTTGATTTTCCAATCCATCCATCAAAATTAACAAGAACTCATATATAGGACCAAAATCCCTAAATACCCCTAGAACAAATAATACACAACAATCATCTAAAATATTCTTATGAATTTTTTGTTCCCACTTAACCAAAAACATCTTCTCATGACCTTTTTTGTCCTATAATATCGACCAAAGCTTAACTATCATCCACCATGCTTCTGTTAGGAATGGTAAAAACATTCCATGAAGCCAAGATCAAATGAGTTCTCAACAAGAACATCAAAATAATTATAAATAAATGGAATACATCATAAATAAAAGATAATGTATATCTAGACTATGATAATATGATATCAAGCTAATATAAATCATTTCTTTGTATAGACAAGGCCAAATACTAATCTAGTTATCCTAACCAATGTGGGATAAATCCATAATAGGAAAAGCAAATAGTGTTAAATAGTGAACCTAGTAAACATGAGCTAAGGTAGGTAAATAACCTATTTTAACACCCCCCTAAGTGAATCTAGGTGATAAAAGTAACCAAAACCAAAGTGGCATATCCACAATATGAGTTATGACAATTAGGATTGATAAGGTACTCATGTCTAATATGTATGCATGAAGAAGGAAGAAAACCTGTAGAAACAAAACTTCCCCATAAAAATATCTAATACTAAAGAAATTGACACTCCATATCAAGATCATAAAATGACTAATGTCAATGTGAATATCCTCAATTAAAATACTATAGAAGCTCCATCTGCATCGAACAATGTTTCTTCCATTTGGCAAAGGAAGAGCATGAATGGTGTACTGGAGTTCTATGTATTCCATAATGGAATATGAAGAAGGTGGTAGCACAAAGATCTATGAATGAGATCCAAATATGAATTGTAGCATAGGTTTATCAAGTTCGTGCACAAAAATTGGATGTAATGCCCCGAAAATGAACTAATCATTAGAAACACATGGAACATTTGCTCAAATAATGTCCATGGGAAGTGGATCAAAATGATCAATAAGTGTACTCTTAGTAAAACTAGTAGAGTCCTTTTTAGTGATAATCTATGGTGGCTCAATATATTACATATAAACAAAGGTAGTTTCTACAAATAGACATCCAAAATTTGACATAAACTCATCCCATAGAGGTGGCTCAACAAAAATAAGAACAATGTCCTTTAGGAATGTGTCATCATAAGCAACTATAGGAGGAGGAGAGAGCACATCATCAAAAGATAAAACATCATTGATAGGATAAGGAGGTGGATAATTAACATCCATGTTATTTTCAAAATACTCACTAATAAGAGGAGAAAGAAGTGGAACATAAGGTGGAGTAAAAAAGGGTGAAAAAGACCAAGAAGACTTAGTACCCTTCTCAAACAAGGCTAAAATAGCATCCCTAGCTGCCTTAGATGGTGTAGCATCCATAATATGATTGTGTAAGATGTTTGAAACATTAAAGTGAATCAAATTAAGAGCCTCATCTTGCATAGATTCAATCTAGGCAATATCTTGCTCATCAGTGAAGTTAAGAAGATCACCAAGTACCAATCTCTAAACACCTTTCCGTTGAAGGTGTATCTTCATTTTGATCTTCCAAAGGGTGTAATTTGAAGCTGTGAGGGACTCCATTATCTAAATACAAGGAATAAATTAGGAAGAACAAAGAATAATCCCATAAAAATAACAACTTCTGATTAAAATGACAATGAGCAAAAATACCCAAAAAACATAGCCCACCCAAAAGAAACATGTATTAAAGGACCCCCCACCAATGTGGCACATTATAACATTGTGTTTTTTTATAATTTTATGACACCATGTGATGGATAATTGAAAACCACACACTTTTTAGAAAAAATAAAACTCAAATTTGAGTTATGATTCAAAAGTTATAAGTGTTTTGATTTCCCGTAAAATATGTCAAAAATAATTAAAATCACTACGATTTGATTTTGGAGGCCAAATTAGAAAAGAACATGGAATGTAACCACTCGTTGGAACTATAATTTTTCCATGGACTTAAAGAATCCAATATAAGTGAAAAATAACCTTGATGGTGACCTCAGTATGCATGCAAATGAGTTCAACTTCATTTTTTCAAAAAAAAAAAGATCAATAAAGAAAAAATAATTATTTCCAACTATGTTTAAGAGGAAAAAAATATGAATGACTACTATATATTTATAACACAACTAAATAATAGGTGCAACAATCCAAGATGTGTCTGCAAGATAGTAGATAAGACAAAAGGACAAAAAAAGGAAGGTGGCATATTAGTAAAAAATGGGTGAAATTATCACTTTGGACAGTTTAAATTATTTCCACAATAAAATGATTTCAATGCCTTATCTCTTGCACGTAATAGCTCTTTTCCCAAAATTCCTAGATGCTAATGCCAAGAGGTCTTTTGATGGCACTAAACATTTTTTACAAAAAAAAAAAATCAGCTTTCTTATTTCCTTCCAACACCTCTGTCTACCACGTATTAGCTCCTATTCTTTTTATCAATGCCTCCTACATTGTAATATGTCTAATATTTTTCTCTTTTCAATGCCACTTCTGCAAATCTAGAACACCCAGATGAAAGAATAATTTCTAAATATAGATTGCAGGATAGGACTGCTAGAAGAAAATGCCAAAATGTAGATTTATATGCTTCAAGTCAACAAAAGATAACACCAATATTAAGAAAAGGATGCCAAGATGGATGAAAAAATATATTTTATCTCAAAAAATTCCTTATCAATGTAGATCCATGACTATCTCATAAAAATTAGTAGATCTAAAAATGAGTTTGAGAAAAGAAAATGATACCTCGTTTGAAGCTTTAGTAAAATGAACTGCTCATGATCTCTTAGCTTAAGATATATAATAGATATTAGATTAAAAAAAATTCTAAGTTTCTCTAAAATGTTTTCAAATCTAAATTCTCTCATAGTAGAATAAAATAGATCTTAATTTTGAATGCTAAAAAAAGTGATGTCAACACTAGTTTAGTGCCTTAGAAGCAACAAAGCTTCAAAAGAAACTTAAAACTTCAAAAAATATAAGAGAGGCACCAATATATTCTCTCTAAATTTTATGTTAAGGATGGTTAGAACTTCTTCAAGGCTCTGGTACCATGTTAGGAATGGTAAAAATATTCCATGAGGTCAAGATGATAAGAGTTCTCAACAAGAACATCACAATACCTACAAATAAATGGAATGCATCACAAAGCAAAGTCAAATGTTATTTAGACTATGAGAATATGATATCAAGATAATATAAAGCACTTGCTTGTATAGACAAGGCTAAAGACTAATCTAGCTATCCTAGCCAATGTGGGATAAATCCACAATATGAAAAATAAATAGTGTTAAATAATGCACCTAGTAAACATGAGATAAGGTAGGTAAATAACCTACTCTAATAGCATCCTCTTGCTTGTCAAATGTCTTTTTGAAGCCTAAATAGAGACACCCTAACTCACATGGTTCCTTAGAATAATGTGAAAAGAGGATTTTCCCATAACTCCTCATATTCCTTCTCCTCCTTGGTCATCTGATGCTTATAGTTATTCTTCTTATTATTAGGCTTAAGAGAATCAACATGTTCATCTACTACAATATTCTCCTCTATGATTCGATTGACAATACATGGATATAACATATATTCATGGCATACCTTTTCATCTAGAGAATCTTCTTTATAGTTAAAAACCTCATCATTAGGCACAAACAACTAATATTCTATATGTGATACTTGCTCAACAACAACAAGATGCTCACTTGGATCCATACATCTCTCAGAACTACCCTTAACTAGTACCTTGGTCTTCTTTTTAAGATTAGTCTCTTCATTCACAACATGACTAGACAATGAGATCCCATGGTACTCTTTAGCTTTTGTAGAATTCTCCACCATATCAAATAGATTACTTGGACTTGTAGTGTCACCATGACTCATACTTACCACCTTTGGTCTCCATGAGTTAACTTTCCTTCTATCTTACACTTGAAGATCCTGATAAAATCTATTTTATCTTATAGGCCTTTGTTTATAGAATCTAGCAATGTGACCTCTCTTTTGATAGTTGGATCACATCATACCTTTTGTAACAAGATCATTTTATTTTACCAGATTTGGATAAAATCTTGTAATGTGTCATATGTCATAACAACTATAACACTCAATATCTTTTGAAAAAAACTCAACTTGCCTTACTTTAAATGGACAATGTTTTGCAAAGTGTCCCACATCATGAAAATTGAAGCAGTCAACCTTGCTCATACCTTTTGAGTGATTATCCTCATAATAGTTTCAATAAAACTCATTTCTAATAGGTCTCTTGAATTATATATGTTTATGCTCAAACTAATTATACGTATAATAGTAGCCATTGAGATTTACATACCTCATATCATTTGGATGTGTAATCAAATTTTTCTTCATTTTGACAACACCTTCATTCGGTGTCTGATGATTTGTCTTTAACTTATCTTGAATTGCATTCTCTAGTTATTCTTTGTATCCAAGACTAGTTATATCACTTGCATGATTTTGACAGCTTAGAATATTGTCTAGATTACTTAAGCTATTTTCAAATCTCAAGCATGACTTCACCTTACTAGAGGTATTTTTTAACTTAGATTTTAATGACTCATTTTCAATTACATACCTTGAACACTCATCTTCTTTAGATTTTAGGGTTGTAGACATGATTTATAATTGATAACTAAAATGCTTGACCATATATTCATACTCCTTGGTGTCTTCATTCAATCTTACCTAATACACACTGAATTGATCTTCATAGTCCTTGAGTTAAGATATCATCTTATTTTCAATCTTTAATTCTTCAAGAGCATTATCAATTCAGTCTCACAGCCCACTTCATCTTCACCATCATCCCAATCACTCTAAGTAGACCCCTTTTGATGTGAGAAACTACCTTCCTTAGTTATGTCCAAATCCTCACCTTTAACAAGACCATCATCATCATGATCACACTTTAAGTCACTGACTTCACTCTCATTTGATGAGCTACAATCCTAATTGGTGTAAAATCTCTTCTTGTCCTTGAAGTAATTCTTCTTGTTATCAAACATTTTGAATCTCTTATAACTTTTATTAGGCTTGAATGATTTCCTACCATCATTATGATCATGATCAAGTTCTTCAACATCATCCTTTTTATACTTATGATGGAATTTATTAGAAAAATGTCATACCTAACCATAATTGAAGAATTTGAGGGGTTGTTAAACTTTATACTTACTCAAACCTATTCTCAATTTCTTTGAAATTAAAATAATTAGTTCATCCTCTTTGGGTTTTTCACCTTGAAATTTATTCTTTGGCTTCATTTTTGTCTTAAAAGTTTCTTCCTTATTTAGTATTATATCATCATTCTTCCTCATCTCATAAGTAGTAAGGATGCCATGTAGTTCATCCAACTTCAGCTAAGTAAGATCATAACATTCTTCTATAACTAACACTTTAGGATCAAACTTGAGAGATAGGGATCTTAATACCTTTTTAAATACATTTCCTTCTTCAAGGTTCTCTCCAAGACCTATGACGATGTTCACAATCTCATCAAATCTCTACAGAAAGGATGCCGCAATATCTTCTTCCTTCATCTTGAGACTTTCAAATTACCTTCTGTTATTCTAGAACTTAGAAAACTTAACCTTAAAATCTCCTTCTTAAATGATCTACATTTTTTCCCATATCTCTTTAGCATATTTACAATGGATTATCTTGGTTTATTTAATCTCTAAGAGACCACAACTGATAGCATTCATTGCCTTCGAATTGTTCTCAAACTTCTTTTCAATAACATTAGATGGAGAAATAATGGGTGTAGTATAACCATCCACAATATATTATCAAATGTTAAACCATAGATCCATGATGTATGTCCTCATTTTTACACTCCAAAAATCATAATTGGATTCATTTAACATCATTGATTGCTTAGTATAGAACCCTCCTTTATTACTACCTATATTGTACCTCGGATCACTTTCAAGCTATCAAGCCTTTACCAAAGAACTTTATTTGATACCAATTGTTAGAGGTATGATAAATATGGAGGGGTTGAATTAGTGAGCCTATATATCTCTATTTCAATTCCATTCCTTTTAAACTATTAATTAATTAACATATATTAACTTGATCAAACAACATTAACAAGAGAGCTCATCCATTATATGCATACACAAGATCAAGCACATAACACATAGTTTCTATGGGAAACCCTCATGGGTAATAAAACCCACTCTCAATTCTTCAAAACATGTAATAATATCTTATAATAAATTACAAATAAGATATTTTTACACTTCTTTAGACCATCAAACCTTGATCATATCCTCCTGACCAAAGGCCTTTAACGAAACACCTATTTCATAAGGAACAATTTCACCTAAGGAAGATCAACTCCTTTAGACTCTCCTTGAAGTGAACACATCCACCTTCAAACTGATGTCTTCAACACCTAATGATTGATCTCTATTTATCTAACCCCTAAACAAACTCTCTCTATCTCATACATGCCTTTCACATAGGCATATCATAATCTCTCTCCTTCACTCAAAATGTCCTCATATGCACACTCAGACCTATTCACATATCCTCAAACTATAAGAGAAATATCTAGAAATAAAAAAATATGACATAAAATTCATACACATAGTCCTTAATTTGGTCTACTCATTAAATCATCAACTAGGCACTCTACCTCTCCTTTGCTCCATAACTCTCACATACACAACTTGCACATGTCTTCTTAAAAGTCTAGAAACTAGCACATTTGGTTTCAATATATATAGATCATTCATGAATTAATAAGTGTAAAATATTTCCTTGTTAGACAAAATACATTCTTTCACCCTTAAGGAATCTGACAAAGGTCACACTTAAGCACAAAATGGCCTAGCTTACTTTTATGTCCTATGAAGACCCATTTAGCTCTTTGACACTTCTTTGAGAAAAATAGGAAACACAAGAAAAATTTCCAAATGTATTAACCCATTACACAAGATCTATATGTCCCATTTAAGTTCCCATATCAATCACAACACCCTTTATCTTAAGCACAATTCGCTTAAAGAATATTATGTGCACACAATAACGATGAACTAATACATAGTCAACTTCTAAACCTTTGTTCATACTAAATACAATTATTCAAACCTTAATAATTCACATACATGGTCCTTATATATTCTAAAATATTCTATCATATATGATTCATCATCAAACATTGAAATAACATCAAAACAATCTCGAACAATCTTCTCAGGTCACTCGCAAAATAAACACAAACACAAAGTCAACTTTGGAGCTCAATATATTTGACTATGATAATAATCATAATTTCTAATTAGTATTTATATATTTACCTTGGAGTCCTCTACTTATTTTTTTAAACACCACTATCAAATTCTTCTTGGATCAAAAGTTATGGCATAAAAATAGGACACAATTTTTTCCATTTAGAAATTTGAATATTCAAATGCCAATGATCAGCATTAAACATTGATCATATTTCTCATATATCATGTCCTTGATACTTAGATAAATAATTTTACTTAATTTTATCAATCGTTAACTTAAACTATGTCTTTTCTCAAATCTTAAACCTCAAACATGTTGACCTCATCTTGTGTTCTAGGCTTAGCTTGTTCAACTCACACCATCAGTCTCTGCAGATCAGCCAGGTCTTCACCTTGAAGTTTTCAACCATTATATATTTCTTATAACCTTCATGATAATGAAAATTTTCACCCTTTCATACCTTCTAATCACTTTACTGACACCCCCTTGACCTTGTGCTTTTTGGCTACCTTATAGGAATAAATAGCTCTTTCACTTGTTCTCCATTGTTGGCCTCTATTAGTACAAAATGTTTCTCACCATTAATCCTAAAAAGTAGTGATATTGTGACACTTGTCACTTTTTTTTTAAAACTTTGATGACATCAAAATTCAACAATATTAAACTTGACAATCTTTGACCCATCATAGTTTGCTAGAGCAACATTGAAGATTTATAACTTGAGCAGGAAAACACTTCACACCTCCAAATTTTAAAAGTATCTTCCTGACACTATGAATAACATATCAATATAAAATTTTGATTAAAAAAATACTTTATTCCTATGTAAAACAAATGCACAAATTTACTAGTTCATATAAATTTTCATGACGTGCAATCACCTACCATCCTACTTCATGGCCTCCCACCCTTCTCACCTTCAACATTTACCACTCACCCACTCATCCTCAAGGGAACAAGATCCATTTCTTAATACATACAAGTGACCATTTCCTTTGAATTAACATAGATATTCCCCTTTATAGGGTAAATTATTCAATCATAGGAATAGTTCCACCAGTAACTGGAGATTGTAAGGAAAGCCCAAAAAACTTGGGTAGAAAAAAGAAGAGGAAAAGTGTCAAAACCTCTAATGACACCACACATGCAGTCATTATTCTACCCTACATAATAATATCCAATGATTATGCACATAACATTGATAGTAATCAATCCCCGATAGTATATGCAACTGGGAGATTAGTCGATCCAAACCATTAAATTTAACCCCATCTAGGCAAGGCCACATGATAGGGTCAAACTAATGGAGGAGACCCAAAAGTTTGTAACAATAGACTACCTCAAGATAGGATGTCGACTGGAGAAAAAATAACAACTCACTTGAGTTAATGCCACTATCAACCACCTAAATACAGAGGCCAAAGCCAAATATGTAGAGATCATAAAGATGAGATCCAACCTACACAGTTGAATCACATTTGAGAGATTTCAATTAGAATTTAACTAAAGAGCCCAGCTGTAAATACAAGTAGCAGAGCTAAAGGCTGAATTAAAGGGCCTAAAATGGGAAAAAGAGGCCAAAAAAATAATTTATAGTAAAAATAAATAGAGTTTGTGAAAACTCATAAGAGTCTCTTTGAATCTATGAGCACATAGCAACAAATGTAGTAACAAATGCAATAAGAGTCCCAAGATAAGGACCTAGAGATCTAGCAGCTAAAGAATGACCTCACTACCTACTCCCAAACTAAAAATAACCTCATAATGATCCAATAACTATATGTTTCATATTGGGAGAGGATAAATAATGTGGCATCAAACTTAAAGCTAGTGCTTGGGTTCATTATGGACTCATAATGGTTAAGTAAAAAAGTGAGTGCATCTGTGGATTAGGTCCTCACCTTCATATCCCCTAAGGTCCAAGATTCATAACTCCTAGTCTAGAATCTATATAGCATGATGGACAAGATGATCCAAGCAGGTTGTAGTCAAGGTCAATTAATTCTTGAGCTACAACAAGGCTGCATCAAAATGAAAATATTTTTTGAATGCCTTAGAATAAGTGGTTTGGGACATGAAGGGACACATTTAATAGCTAGTCCAATTAGGACCACCCTCTCCATTCCTCACATATTACACGGTCCTTTTAAAGGATAATATAAAAGAGTTTTTGGTCACAAAGCAGGATGACTAGACCATCTTTGAATCCCTAGGTAAAGCACCAAATGTCTCTGATGTGGATACTATTTTATAGCCTCTTACCCAACTCTAATTTTAGATGTGAGAAATTATATAGAGGTTGAGCAACATATCCTTTAAATAAATAACTAACCTAGATAGAGACTTTGAGGCTCTCAAATATAAAATTGAACATTCTAAAGTAGACTAGATGACTTTGAGCACTGCTCTTCAGAAGTTATAATTCTTGTGGGCCTCACTTTTTATAGTTTTTATTTGATTGGTCTATGTGAGCAGAGGTTTTAGGTTCTTCCATCTGTAGGTGGATTCCCCTGCAAGTCATCAATAACTATGGATCATATTTAGATTTTAAAAGTTTTGGGGTAGTTAGATTTTCATCCTTGACATGCTTGAATAGTTGGATGGATTAGGCTTTGATTCCACTTTTCCCTAGGGTTCCCCTTTTAATTTTTTCCAAGTCCTAACTATTTCCACTAGTGTCACATGGCATCTTTATGCTCATCCTTCACAAAAAGAATTCTTGATTCCTCCAAGACTAGCACTAACTCACCACATGTCATCATAGCGCTCATCAAGAATGAATGGAGTTCTCTTTTGTTAAAAAGGTATGCCATTAGTTATTTAACTTAATAAGACCCATGGGTAGCTCTATCTTTGAGAGGAATTCCCTTGGGTCATGCATCAACATGGAACTTATCGAAGGAAAGGTTCCTTTTGTTAGGGATTTGAGATGTGTCATTGGCTGAGGGAAGTGGGCCTCACTTCTAATTAAGATTCTAGAAGTACACATATCAATACAATGCTTCCTCTTAATGACAATAGAATCATGAAGTGTTGAGGTTGTGCCATATCTAGGATTTGAGGATGGTCTGCACTCATGAGCCGAAGCTCCCCTTTTCAGTTATAATGGCCTCATTATGAACATAAGTGCCAAGATCTAGGTATTGATTTATTTTATCTTGTAAAGGTCATCATGCCTATATATTCTAAGTCTCTTTATTTTGTAAGGGGTGGGTAGTGGTGAATAATTGTTTTTGTTTTCATGACTATTATTAGAGATTAGGCATTGTAATAATTTTATTTTTTTATAAATATTAATAGTTGTTTTTTTTAAAACCTTAGCAAGTGCCCCTCACAAGAAGGATTGAATAGTTTATATTGTGATTTAGGCCTTTTTATTTTATATTATGTTGGATTTAGTTTATATTGTAGACTTTAAACGATGCATATGCTCTTTTTAATTGTCTGTAATGTTTTAAATGGTTCAAGATATATTATGAAATATTAGGAGTAGATACATTAAAAAAAAATTTGCATCACCTTAGATAGTTTTTAAAACTTTATTTTGCATTTGTTTCTTCCCCTTTTCCTCCTCAATTAATCAAAGAGCCAGCTTCTAAAATCTTGGAGGTCACTTCACATATAGCATTTTCAGTCCGACATCTGTAAATCTTCCCATAGGGGATTGTTTACCGAGAGAAAAAGTTTTAGACATAAACATATAATAAGACCTATTTTTTTATCTTCACTCATAGGTAATTTTCTCTCAAGAACATGCTCAAATAATTCTACTCTTAACTTTATTTGCTCTCATTTTGACATTTGGTTTCTTGATCCATTTTTATCAATAGGTATCTTGACCTTTATCTAATCTACAACTTCTAAATGTGTAATAATTATTCTTGAGCTCTAAATATTATTGATCAAATCTGATTCTTTTATTGAAAATTTTATCCCATTTTAAAGCTATTTTCATGTTTCTCAACTCTACTAAAATGCACCAAGAAAGACTCTCTAAATTGCTCTCAAATTAATACTTCATTACTACCTCCGAACTCTACTTATATATGGTTTCAAGGACTAGTTTATTATCTAGAACTCCTTCATCTTTGACTTAGATTTATTTATTACCTTTTGTTCTTACCTTCATGTTCTTATCACTCCTTAATTTTTTATCATTACATATCCCTACTCTTTGATGAGTTCCTTGTCTCTCTTCATGATTCATTGGATTTCTAAGTGAATGTTTCCTTTTTATACTTGTCATTCTTTCTCTCAAAATCATTCGACCATATTTTTGACTTCTCATATATCTTTTTCTTTCCTTTGCATGGTGAATACTGAGATTATTATACATACCTTGAATGTTTATTTAAATACACTTTTTTCAAGCCTTAATGGATCCTCAAACACCTACTCTAATCTAAAATTGCATGGATGTAACACTATTATAGTGGTTTGATTGCATTGGGAAGGTGTTAATATCCTTCTTTCTCCACTATATTATTCATTATGACTTATTAATACTACACATGTAATTCTCTTTCCCTACTACAAAAGATTACTTCAAGGATTTATTACTTCCTTAGCTTTATAGTCTTATCATCTAATTTATATAGTATCTTCTCTAAGACTCTTTTCATCTCATTTAATACTAACCCTTCAATGAAATAAAATGAATAATTACATGATAGATACTCTCTACCTTTTATTTATTGGTTGAGTCTAGGATCTTTTGGACTCTAGTTTAATTTTTTTTCAATAAATTAAAAAATTATGACCTCTTTTCCACTGTCATCATTATTCTAACATTGATGTTAAATTTCATGAGATTTTGGAATTATTTCATGTTCCATTCTCCTTCTAGTTTGGACTGAAATGACTCTCTTCTTGGTATCTTCTTTCATCTTTTTGTGGCATTTTACTTCAAATTAGCCTTTCATCTTGCTTTTATCATCATTTTGTTTCTTCTTCTTAACCTTAATGTTCTCTCCTTCTAATTTTATCTCTCATCCTAGGCCTCGATGTGCCTATTGTTCCTTAGCAAGCATTTATCACCTTGATTGTTTCTTGATACCTCAACTGGGTTTCTTCTCTCTCTAAACTTCATATTTTGGTACCTATAGTCCTTATTCACCTTGGACTTTCCTTTTTGAGTTGTTTCATGACCTTTCCTATTAAATTTCTAAGCCTCAATGGGTTATAGGGATTACACCTTTCCGCTTATCATCTTTTCTTCCTCGAGGTTTCCAAGAACCTTCTTATTATCTTCCTTTTTGACTCTCAATGAAGTTTGTATATGATCTTCCCAAGAGATATTACTGAGCTCTGATACCAAAAATGATGAAGTAAAATGCTCACTAATACTAAAATGGTAGAGTTTAAACATCTTAGATTTCCAACTTCCCATAAAATACTCAAAAGTAACTGACTATAACTCAATGTTAGAACACTTACATGCATTTATAATAGGTTCTATCTAAAGACTAAGGACTTGATTTATTTATTCAACCAGACTTGACATCTATTTGATGTTTTAAAACTAAATTAGGACCTTTAAAATTTCTTATAGGATTATCTTTAAAATATAATCTATATATAATTCACCCATACTAATCTAATTGATTAATATAGGTCAATATGGATTATATAACCTTTACACTAGGTCTATTTTACACTTATTTAGGATATAAGAATATAAATCGGACTTAAAATTACCCTATAATAAAGTCATACATTCACTTTGAGGGATACCAAAATTATCCATCTTCTCACACACCCTTCTTAGACCTAGAAACACGCCCAACCTTCTATTTAGACCTATTTTAGGCTTGCAAAAAACATAATAGCTAATAAATATTGATGGAGGGGTAATAAAATCATCAAACCACTTAAATTGAATTATAGAAAAAAATAAAAACACAATTTATCACCAATTTTCATAATTTTTTAATAGTTACAATGAAATATATGTAAGTGTTTATTTTCAAACCATAGGTACGGTTTTACCTAGGATGTGAGCACTAATAATTACCTAAAATGAGTTTTGTGAGCTTTCAAGACCTCGTTCCACCTATAAAAATTATTTATTAACTTTATCTTACTCATGAAATTGGATTTGACCTATAGATGATCCATGTATATTTCAAAAAAACCTTTTGGTTGATCCATGTATATTTTCCCTTTGAAATCACCATGAATAAAAGTTATTTTCACATCCATGTGATGAACATCTCAATGATGTGTTGTTACAATGGAAAGAGGGAGTCAGATTGAGTTTATTTTAGCAATTAGGGTAAATGTCTCAACATATTCAATGTCAGTTACATGAGAAAAACTCATTGCTACAATATGTGATTTGAACTTGTCTATGGACACATCTGCTACAAATTTTATTAATTATAAAAACCTACATTAAACAAGTTTTTTTCCATTAGGAAGAGGGAATAAATAATAAGTGTTGTTCCTTAACAAGGAACCATACTCTTTTCCCATAGTAATATCCCACTCAAGAGTTATTGATGCCTCATGAAATAATTTTAAATTAGAATCAAATGCAATGAAAGCATGTGGGGCATTCTAGAATTTTGAATGAGTTTGCCTAGTGCCTGATGGATCTCCATCCTAGTGGCCAACACTTTGTAGTGTCTATTTATCCCAAAGAGGATCAATGCTTAGAGATTTAGGAGGAGATTATTCATCCTATGAAGATATTATGGGAGAAGGAGGAGGGGAGTCATCATCACTACTCTCATCATTAAAAATAGTAGAATAATATAGATCATCAGAAAGATGCTCATGTGGATCTAAATAAATAGAATTATCATCAAATATAAATACAACCAAGGAAGAGAGAGGAGTGTCATGTGTAGAGTCTTGAGGATATTATTGAAATATAACACTTATCTCAAGGAATAACTCATGAGTTATTCTATGTATAAGCCTATATCCTTTAACATGCTTAGGATATCCAAAAAATATACAAGGCTAACTCTGAGGGTCCATTACCTTAAATTTATTCTTAGGAATGTCAACCATATGATGAGATAAAACACTTAAAAGTAATTTACTATGGGTTTCCAATTGCTCCATGATTCAAAAAGAGTGTATCTATTTAATGCTTTGTGAGGAACTCAATTCTATATATAACAAGCATATTTAATAGCCTCAGACCAATACCAAGATGCAAGAGACTTGGAGTGTAGCATATAGTTGCCTATTTCCTTCAAGGACATATTATTTCACTCTATTATACCATTATTTTGATGAATATATGAAGCTATATGTTATACTTCAATCCCCTTAGAAGTGTATAATTACTCAAAATCATTATTGGCATACTCACCATTATTTTCAATGTGAGAAATTTTAATGGATTTACCTAACTATTTTTATACAAGATCCTTGAAGTCTTAAATATGATCAAATATATAACATTTATTCTTAAGAAAATAAACCCAAGTATACCTTTAGAAGTCATCGATAAAATTAGATATGTATTTAGTGTTATTGAATAAAGGTGCTAGAAATGGATCAATAATGTCAGTGTGAACTAGCTCCAATATTTATATAGCTCTCCATGATTTTACTTTGTCATAATTATCTTCAATATGATTACCAAGTATGCAACCTTGTAAAATTCCATCACAAAAATGAAGACATGTCTACCCTGAAACCATGTCATGATGATTGAGTTACTCAAGATAGTGATATGTGAGATGGATGAATCACTCATGCCATAATTTACTCATTCCATATGAATGAGTGAGTAGTGTAGTAGAGGTTTGATCAAGATAAAAATGTGAAAAACTATAAAATCATGATTGGTGATTTTATTTCCAAAATAAAACTCTAGATTCATTATCTGCTTCCCAAATAACTAATGAATTAGGTGTGAATTAACCTCTTTTTTCCAAACCAATGTGAGTGATTTGATAAAAAAATATGAGATTGGTGGATAAAGGGGTATCACATTTAACATCATGAAATCTCCCATCATTCTCTTTAACAAATCCTCTCCCACTAACTTCTATGAATGTATTATCACCCAATAAGATGGAAGGCATAGAACAAGACTCCAAAAATGAAAAAAAAAGCATCCTATGATGAAGCCATGTGGTGTGAAACACAATAATAAATTACCCATATGTAATGATGGGATGTAAATACAACAAGTGATTTGTCTTTATATTTTTTATTTCTATTATCTTTGGCCTTAGAAGACTCCTTTGATGATGAAATTTAACTGGATAAATCAATGACATTGATATTGTGCTTCTCATACATGTTTTTTATTTGGTTAATCTTCTTATTCGTTCACTTAGTTTAATCATGCCTAAATTTATTATACTAGGCACATATTAGTTTCTCTTTCTTGGGTTTCCCATTTGAAGAGAAGGACTCTTTTGATGCTTTGGACTTAGAATCATATTTCTAATACTATCTTTTATTTGGGTCCTTCTTATTCTATTTATTCTCCTTGCTTTTGGAATCTTTATATTTATCAAAAATCATAATTAATCCATGTGATTTGGATGTTAATGTACCCATTTGAATAATCTTATCTTACTCCTAATTCAAGTCAATAATAAAATCATCGAAGGATGATATTGTTTATGTATCTCAAAGAGCATGATTGGTGGCTTGGAAGGTAGGAAAAAAGACAAATAGTCTTAATCCAATTTGGAAAGGATGAAAAGAATAAATTTTTTATCCTTTTTTTCAATGTCACATATTTTTAAATATAAATTGATTGATTTTTTTTTTAATAAGTCTTATATAGTGTCGAATTTTCTTGTGCTCAAACTGATGAGTTGATTCTCCAACCCATGATCATCCTACTTCTAAAAGATTTTTTCTAATGTGACATATAATTAATTAGGAGTAATTACAAATTCAATATGAAAGACCAAGTTATGATACATAAACAGGGACAATAGACTCTAGGTTTTGTCACTTCTATTATACCATTTAACCTTCTTTGCATCTAGTTTTGGTTCTATTTCTATACCCATAGTGATCCTGTGTAAGAATGTACTCCTCAAGATGATTTGTATTTTGAATTTATAATTGTATTATTTAAATGGTTTAAGATGTAGAACTTGATTCAAATCCATTGTAGTAAGTAGTTATGTACTGAACTAAATGTGATATAAATACAATGATATGTAACATCCAATTAATCTATTTAGGTTTAATTTTAAAATGCATGATAATAACACTAATGCATAAAGATTAAAAAAAATTCACATTCAAAAAAATATAACATGAAAAAATGTATTTAGTTGAAAGTTATCAAAGTTTGATGATCTTTCTCACAAAACAATAATCTCCACTTTGCATAAATTTGGATGTGTAAAAAATTTAACTCAACTTTTCATGGAAAGGTTAAGCCCTCTTGGTTAGTTATGACCAAAGAATAAAATTCCATGTAACCAAGTGGTTAAGGCTTAGGATGAATATTCCTCCTAAATTGATTATGTCATCTTGGGGGAGTTATGTGATGTTACTGTAATGAAATAAAAAACCCAATGAATAGTGCCATAACTACCAGACTTAAATTTGATGTCATCACATTCATCTTCATAGTTTGGCAATAGAGATGCATCACCCTTACTTATTCATTAGATAATTCTTTCTCTTTATTAGTCCTCAGAATTAGGACCCTTTTATGTAACTATCAGGGTCACCAACCCCATATGCAACCATTAGATTTTATAATAGTGCCAATAGTGTCAAAGGTTTGAAGAGTTATGAAAGTGGAACTTTGGGTGTTGGATATAGGGTTGATCATTTTAGGTGCTATATATGTGAATACTTCTGGTAGGTATCAGGGATGCAAGATTTTTTTAAATTTTAGAGATGATGGTATTTTTGGTAGTACTAGGATTAGCAAAAGTTTTGGTAGTGCTAGGATGGGTATAAGTTTTGGTATTAACAAGAATGTTAGGAGTTTTAATAGTGTTGGGATGTGAACCAATTATAACATCATAAATTTAGGTCTTGGAAGCAACCCATCCTTTACCAAGTGTTAGATAAGTTAATAGTTATAGCAATTCCAAATTTGATCTTTATTATAGTAGTGTTGGGGATGTTAGATCTTCCAAAAATGTTGGAAAGGTTTAAAAATTTGATAGTACGTAGGCCGATATAGAAACATCGATAAGCACTAAGTACTATCACTATTAATACAAAGAAAAATATGTTAAAGAACCATTAAAGGTCCCAATAAACACAATAAACATAAAAATGGTATTTCCATTGAAGACCTTGGCAGGAAAATACTTGCAAAAAATTAAGGAAAATACATTAAAACCCTATAAAATGGTTTAAATCAACTTTCATGAAACTAGGTCATGTTAACAATTAACCCTAGGGTTTTGGCATATTTTGAATATGATGGTGCAAGTTATTTTGAATAAACACCTACCATATGATATATGACAATCAATAGACACCATTCCCTTGTTCTTGTTTTGAATTTATATCAATAAAAGAACCCTAAAGAAGAAAAAAATATGAGAAGGGGTGAATATTGAAAGTGTTAGGTCAATAAATGGTATATCTATGACATGCAAGTTAAAGCTCAAGATTTCACAACTTGAATAATGACATTTGTCTACTATAAATGTTTTGATACCATGTCAAAGTGGGTCATAATTGAATAGCAGGTCTAGATAGGATTGAATGCATGAATAAATTATTTGTGTATAAATGAAATCAAACATGAGATAGAAGAATAATTAATAATTCATCAACTGATCATTAACCAAACTAATTTTATAAAAGGTACATATATAGGTAGAATATAGACATGATCACACTTCTTCATGAATGTAGGATTATCTTCCCTAATGACCTAGAAACAAGCTTAATCAAGCTAACTAGCATGTGTAAGGAAAACCATTAAATGGAATAAAAATGTACATGAACATATTGGATGTAACCTCAATATTGAAAAGCCATTTAATGATATCAAATTTAATCTAAATTTGTGTTAGAATGAGGAATGTGGCATCTAGATAAATTTAAGGACATTTAGAGGAGATAGAAAATAATGGTGTATAGTAGAATTTAGACTGATATAGTATAGTATAATAATACTAAAATAAATTGCATCACCTAGGTTGATATAGTTTGATGTTGAAAGAGTTTATAATACTCTTCAACCAAGATCTCTCTAACACACCATTACAACAACTATGAGTTATTTAGCATACACACAAGAAATAAACCAACTTGTTGCTCATAAAATAAATATTAAAAAGTATATAAAATACAATAGAGAGGCCTTGCTTAAGTAGGAAAGGATAAATAAGACTCAAGCTTAACTAGTCAATGTGGAAAAAATCTTCACATAGGAAAAAAGAAAAAACATGATGGAAATCATATCTAGAACATAGAAAGTATGATAAATATACTCTAACATCCCCCCTCAAGTGATGTTAGGGGATAATAATAGAGGATGCAGTGTGAAACCACACATCCTTATGGATGCCAATCTATCTTTCTAGAGTATATGGATGTCGAGTTGTTATAACCACTAAGTGAAAGTAGGAATGGTGATGAATACTAGGATCACTAAATAATACCACTACACTCTAAAATATTGAGGAGAATGATGAACTTGGGAAGCATTGCTTAAACACTCTCCAACAAGATGGTGATAACTGAGCACAAAGACTAGTGGGGATGCCACATTGGTGTCACTGATGAGGATACCACACTAGTGTCATCATAATAATCACCAAGAAGGCCATGGAGATAAGTAATAAATATTCATATGGGTTTTGGTAAACAAAGATCTTGAATATGACACCCATGTATAAAATAAAAATATAAAAAACACCAAAAAAGGTGGAACATATACCTATAACTATCATAAAGTGGAAAAAATTAGAAAGTCCATAGGAAAAACTCCTCCCCAAAAGAGAGAAAAGAAGAGATTTAGAAAGCTCCAAAAATATTATGCTAAAATAGTCCACACTCCAAATATCAAAAGTCATAAAGGAACTTAATCTATATGAGTGGTCTAAATCCACTACTTGATCACAAAAACATCTAATATTGAACTTCACTAGAATAACTTCAATCAAGAAGAATATTAGTGGTGAAAAAATTATAAAATAGTATTTTATGTGCAAATAATTCTCAACGCCTAAGAAATAAAATGTACACCACACCCCTTCCATACTAATCGATGGGTGGAATGGAAAAAAATGGTTTACACAAGTGGTTCGAATTCACTACTTGAACACTGAATAAGCTGACATAATATACACCATAATAGCTCTATATCACATTGAAAAAGACTGTTGAATTATCAAAAAAGATAAAATGGCACTGAGATTCAACAAAATAGATAAATTTAAAGCTATGAGAGACTGTCAACTATCATAAAAATAGTGTTAAAAATATAGATAAAATCTCGCAAAGATTATGGTCCATGATGATGATGAAAGAGACAAGCAACTAAAAAAGTGAAAATATGCAAAGAATATAGCACACAAATGCATGACAACATACAGGGTTGAATCAAGAAACCCCCCATAGCACTTTATAAATTAGTGTGATCACATTATAACTCATACACAAAAAACATCAAATGGAAACAAAGAAGACACTAGGCTTCACCAGAATAGCTCCAAAAAATGAGACTATTGACTAATCAAATAAGCCATCAAGAATCATGAAAAATGCTCCAAAAATAAGGGAGAAAAATGGTGTCTCCATAGAATAAGGCAAGGCTCTAAGAAAGGGGATTTGAGGAGACATGACACAAACTACCAATGTGTCAAAATACCAATGCATATCGTGGGATGATTGAAGAGTGTGGTAAATAGTGAAAATAAACCATCTTTTATGCAAAAACACACCAAAAAAGGATCAGCAACCAAAAAATAGAAACCTACAAAACACATGTAAAATAATACTGGGATCATCCAAAAATGTATATGAGATAGTATGTGTATGAAGTACAATCCAAAAAGTAGTAGGGCCCATATCACAAGTAACTCCCCCTAAATATGGTACTTTATAACTTTAGTGCTTCAAAAATAAAAATAGGACTAATGGAATGAGATTGAAAAACAAAGCACTTTTACAAAAAGAAACACTCAAATCCATGTTACCAATCAAAATTTATGTCATAATTAATTTCTCATCATTAATTGTCTATTTTAATCAAATTTGCATAAGCAGTTTAAGTGCACATCCAAAAAAGGGGTAATTTAGCCTTCCATCCATTTATTAGAACTGACACAAAGTGTAAAATGCAATGGTTTATATTGTAAGGGGGAATTGGCCTCCTACCATCTTGGGCCTCACCCTTCATCTTTATCAGGGGAAAGAACAAGGTAAACTCAAGCCAATAAAATAATATACTTTACAATATCCTTTTTTTAAATAATCACATTCAATTAAAAGGGCACACACAATATTCAAATCTCATGAAAATATCCCTCACCACTCATAAATGTCCCCCAATAAAAAAACCCACCATAGTCAACATTCATCCACTATTAATAAAGAAGTATAAAAAAGTATAACACAAGGATCTAATATAACACGTGGAGCTAGAAAACAAGGAAGATAATAGGCAGAAGTGATAATGCCACCATGGAGTCTTATCAGGTGGTGAGGATGAGTCTAAGAATTGGTAAGGATGGTATAAATTACACTGGGTAGAATGGAAAGACTACATGGAAAGAAAAATGATTGATAAGAGGTCAACGGTGAAATAAGACAACTATAATTCTCGATAAGGACAAGTACCCACCCAACCATGACTATAAAAAAAGATCTATGCACTATATACTCTAGTCTTAAACATGAATTTAATATCTTGGATGATGAAATATGACAATAATAATAAACCAGATGACATAGAGTCTTAGGGCATAGCAAAAAATTCAAACACCAAGCTAGGCAATGAGAAAAACTATTAGGCTATGGATCTAATCTGCCATCTCCCTCTGACCATTACCTAGCTATTTGATAAAGACTATAAACCTTATCAATTCAATTAATATAATTAAACATGTGAAAAAGTTGTAGTTAATATTAGGATTGAGCCAAAGCCATGATAATAAAGATCATTATCACTCTCAAATGTGGAGTCACTATAGTGATGTTGGCAAGACAAAAAATGAACTTATCCTCCTCTGTCCATTATCTTGAGGGTTTATATTTTATTTGGAGGCACAGTTTCTATTATCTGACCAACCTTTCCTCTAAAAATTTTCCATCTCAAAATGGTTATCAGTGACACTCATCATCTGATGATGGGAAATCAACTATCCCCTTCTTGTATTAGACCCTCCAGAGTCTACGTCTAAGGAATCTAGAAATAGAGAGGAGCCTCACAAAGTTTTAGTGAAGGGGTGAGCATCGAATCCAATTAGGGGATAAAATTATGAGAAGGGAGATTATTATTAATATCATTCTACCATAGAATAGAGTATGTGGATGAGCATATCCCAGAACTATAGTGGCTAAATTGGTTTAAGCTCCTAGACCCCCTATGACCACTTGTTGGATTTTTAACTAACTAGGTTGAATATGTATGATGAGCGATAGAAATGAAACCAAATGGATTCAAATGCTTGTCAAGGATGTTTTATTCCATGTGGATGAGGTCAGAATATGACAACAAGAGCCTCAAAATAATCCTCTAGCATGCATCAATGAGAAATGTCATCTTGAAAGTTGAGGTGGATGGTCCATGGATGAGTAGATCAGTGTCGGTCACCTCTACCTAACTTCCAACAATGGGATAAAGATGGAAAACCTTAAGAAGTATATAAAATCCACTAATAACAATCCATTGACTAGTAAGAGAAGACATTTAAATGACAAAAAATGTTGTCAATGATTAGAAAATTGACCTAGACTAGGATATGCTTGGTGGAGCAGATACAACTTACAATAAATCCATACACATCTGATAATAAAACCTTTGCATGCAATGTCAAATGAGCCAAAACAATGTAAAATCAACACTCTCTATAGACAAAACCTAGGATCTATACAACCTAGTCAATGGCTAAATAAACATACAAAACACCACTCAAAAAATAATGTTAAGCATTGTGCATAAAGGAGTATATCTTATCATCAGATTAGAAAGTTGTAGTAAGGAAAAAAAGAGGTAATTAGCCTTACTCCAAAAAAAATCAATGGCTTAAAAATACTAAGTAATGACTATTGGAGGGTGGCTTCGATGCCATGAAAGAGTTCACAACACTATTTAACCAAGATCTCTCCAACACACCATTATCATAGCCATGAGTGCTTCAACATACACACAAAGAATAAACCAACTTTTTATTCACAAAAATCATATGAAGAAATATATATAACACAATAGAGATCCCTTATTTAAGTAGGCAAGGGGAAACAAGACTCAAGCCTAACTAACCAATGTAAGATAAATCCTCACATATGATAAAACTAGCAAAGGGATAAAAATCCTAGATAGAACCTAGCAAGCATGAGAAATATAATCTAATAGATGTAATGTGACTAAAATGAATTATGTTAGCTAGGTCAATACAATTCATTGAAATATGGGGGAAATTATTGATACAGTTATGATCAGGGACAAGAGATAATATTGTATCATCACATCTAAGGATGTCATTGATATTGTTAGGAATATTATGGATGATAATAAGCATACATTAGTGATATTTTAATATTGGATGATAAAATTATAAAAATATGAAGTAAATAGGAGAAGTTTATTCACACTATGTAATGTCTAGGTGATATGGTAAGGTGATAAAAATAGAAATATACCTTGAAGGAAATAGGAGAACTATAGGGGCACTATGTAATGTCTAGTTGATACAGTTAGGTGATAAAAATATAAATGTATTGGCACTAAGAAATGGTTTATGGATGGTATATTTGTTTGAAATAGAAATAACTTCATCAACACATTATGTGTCATGGGTGGTGTAGTTGGATGAAATCAAAAGAACTATATCCACATAGTTTGTGTCATAGCCTATGCAATTGCTTGTAACAAGGGGCCAAATTAAAACTATATCAACACTTTTTAAGTCATGGACAAGGTAGTTTATTGTGAAAGGAAGTGAATTTGTAAGTTATTGGGACATGTAGGATCATGGTTGGTATAATTGACTATAGGTGGTTGAAACTAAATGGTATTGGGTTGAATGATATAGTTAGATATAAGTTATTACAATATAAATTTAGGTATGTTGGAATAGGTTGAAGCTAAAAATAGACTGGTATGATAGGTATAAATATTCATATAAGTTAGAGGATTAAAATAACCTATAATATATTTTATGGTATGCATTTGAATTAGGTGTTTTTATAAGTTGATGAGTTGACAAAATTTTGTTAGATGTGAGATAAGGTTTTATGAATCATACTTCTAAGGCCTTCTAAGGGTGGGCTAGATGGTGGGTATAAATTAATGAAACCATGCTTATCATTTATTGATTTGTAATTGGGATTGCTAAAGTTGGGAAAATAATAAGATGTATTTTATCAATGTAGTAATAATAATAATCAATGGGAACATCTACTATCATGTTAGGGTCTTCACTACCATTAGAATCAACATCATAGAAGACAAAATCGTGGTATTAAATTAAAACCATGTGAGAAGTGGTGAAAGTGAGATCGCTAAGATTCTCATAAGGATCATCATAAATGAGAGGACCATATTAAAAACCATTGGTCACACTATAGGTTTTATCATTATGATCTTCACCTTGATAATAAGGATCATCATAAGTGGTAATGTTATCATTGGGATCTTCAGCCATGATAAAAGTTATAGCATAATCTCACCATGATGAATTACCTTCAATGATGGTTATAAAAGGTAAAAATGAGTGACCCATGAAATAGAGGAATAGGTTTAGGCTCACTAAAAATACCATGGGAGGAGACATCATAATGAATAAGACTAAAAATTAGATGTGGAAAAAGGTTTATGAAAATAAATAAGTGGTATCAGGTAGGTTGATAAAATTAGTTACTTAATCTATAAAAATAAAATATGTCGAGTTGGTTGATACAGTAAGAAATAGAAATGGATAATAATGAGTATATCAAACTGGCTAATATAGTTTGGTAAAAATGTGGCTAAGCTAAGTACTATATTTGGA
Source organism: Torreya grandis (assembly GCA_037957365.1). Classification (NCBI taxonomy): domain Eukaryota; kingdom Viridiplantae; phylum Streptophyta; class Pinopsida; order Cupressales; family Taxaceae; genus Torreya; species Torreya grandis. Next base: position 1,225,978 of record JARHVA010004414.1, on the reverse strand, counting down.
GGTCTAATATAATTTGTTAAAAATGAAGTAAAAATAATAGTTAGACAAAAGGACTATATCAGGTTGAAGGATGTAGTAGGAATAAAAAGTTGAAAAGAAAATGTTTTATCGAGATAGTGGATACATTATGATCATAAAAAAATTGTATTGAGTTAGTTGAGAGTAATTTGGAAGGAAACTCATAAATGTATTAGGTTGGCTGATATAGTCTATAAATCAATAAAACTATATCAATTTCATTGATATAATTTGATCAAATCTGATAAATGGACTAAGTAGTAGTAAATGAATAAAACATGGAGATATAACTAAGCTATTTATGTTTGATTTTTAGGATTTTAGATATATTAATCTAGGTTTAAATAGTGAATAAGGCCAAAGGATCCCTAACTATGTAGGATTCCACTATCATGTAGGCACATTATCATGTCTCTAATGTATGTTGAGAGTAATATTTTGGGGTTAACCACTTATTGATGCATTACAACACCAAAGGAATAAAAGGATTCCTATTTGTTAAAATAAAACACTAGTCACTTTCGATATATCATGTCTACATGGAATATAAATTTTGTATATATTGTTATCTAATAGCTTGAGTATTGAGGTGATACTGCTCACACCACAGTTTAGGTAAAACTAATTATCACTTTAATGATAATGACATCTCCTTTAAATTTTACAACTATTGAAACATAACTTTAGATTAAAATACAAGAATAGAAATTAATTATTTATATTTTAAAGTAAAAAAAAGTAACATGAAATGTATGAAAGAAATAGATTAACATTCAAATGGTATGGGTTAGGCTGATATTATCAATTATAAAAATTAATAGAACAAAACTATAACATGCTAGTCGATGTACTTAGAAAAAATGGGAAATGTATCATGTTATTCAATATAGTTGTAGAAGAATTAAGAAATATATCAGTTTGGATCATATAATTGTTGAAACTAAGAAGACTGTATCAAGATATAAATTACAATCAGGCTGAAATCACTAAAAATATATGGTGGTTGTGAAGATGTCGTTAAGAATAACAAAGGAAAAATTTGAAGATGATCTAAGTAGAGGTGGGATAAAATTCATGTCGATTTCACCAAAATATAAAATGATGATGAAGCCAAAGTTAATGGAATAAAAACATGCATGAATAAAATCTAAATACATGTTAGATAAGAGTCACATTGGGTTCGCCAAAATATGTGCACAAACTAAGATGACCTATACCTCTGCTCTTTCTCTCAATATATTAGGACTCAAATAGGGTCATAAAAATAGAGTATGTTTATACTTGGACAATTGGGTAAGGACCTAGAAAAACCATAAAACTTACAAAGGTTAATCTACATCAAATTCTAAGAGTAAAGGGTTCTAAAGACTAAGCCTTTGTCATGGGATAAAACTCTCACTAGTGTTCAATAATGGGTAATTGATTGTAACTATGATTATAAATGTGAAAGTATGTAAATTATGGGTAATTGATTATAAATATGGTAAGGTGCACTGGTCAACCAAATGGGGGTATATGAAAACTAAGGTGATAAACATAAAGACTACGTAACCTTGTATCTATACCATATTATTTAATATAAGGAAGAGCATAGGCAAGTATACACATATACACCCACAAAGCAATATATAGTATATTGAGCAAATAAATCAAAGAGCATATAGATGGAAATACTTACCTTTTTGTGGACCCACTGATGGTTCAATCTACCCCTTTCACTCAAGTGGCAATTTTCAAGAGATGTTTTACATTGAAGACCTCAAATGATAAGATTAAGACCTAGGTATCCTTAGTTGGGGATTCCTTCCACTTCTCCTATTGAAGTTTAAATACACTAAAAGACTATATATCCAAGATAATAAAATAAAAATATAACTCCTCTAAATACTACTTAGGATCAAAAAAATGAGTGAAATAATAATACATGAATGTGATTTATATCTTTGAGATTGAAATAAGACCATTATATATGGTTCTAGTACCCAAAACTAGCCCTGAACTCTAACTTGATGGTATCAACCAAGTCAATTTAGTTGTAATATGTTAGCTAACACAAATGTATATTGACTAGGATGATATAATAAGAATGAAATGATACATGCTCATAGTTATATCAGGATGACTAATACATTATATGGAAGAGAAACATGAAACATATTGTATCAGCTAGAATGATATAATATGATATAGAGAATCTATAAAATATCAACAAAAAGTAGATTAAGAGGTGATATATAAAGAGACTTTGAGGAGACTAGACTAATAGTAATGATGGTATGATAGACTTTAGTGTGAAAATATCTCTTGCCATGAGATGATCCCATCCCATTCCTAGTGTACCCTTTAAGTCGTGTAATCAAGTATATTGATTCATTGACAATCTGATACAAGAGAAAATATCTATAAAATTATAAAATCTAAAATATGAAGTGTATACACCATGTACTCAACTTCTATAGTTGATAATTCGACTACTTCCTTGCTCTTACTCATCCAACTAAATGCTTCACCAGATGGTTTAAATACATATGTTCCATTAGTTTATATTTGGCATTTGACATTTATAGCCTAATCAACATCAACAAATCCTTGTAGATTGAATGTTTAATTTTTCTTATGTGTTCTTTGGTAGAATATTATATAATATGAAGTAGCACAAAAATATCTAAAGATCCTCTTTACTACATTCCAATGTTCCTTGCCTAGGTTAAACATATATCTACTAAAAACTCCCACTATATGAGCAATGTTTGGTCTAATGCATATTTTAGCATACATCAGCATCTAACATCACTTACATAAAGATCCTACAATATTTCCTCCATATATTATTGTATCTTGTGAAACTCTTGAAGGGATAGAATTTGACCAAAATCAATGGGTGAACTTATAGGTTTACATTCCTACATTTTAAATCTTAACAATACCATTTCAAAATATTTCCTTTGATTCAATCATGATTTTATGTTTGGTCAACTGATTTTAATTTCCATACCCCAAAATGAATTTTTCAACACCTAAATACTTCACATAAATATAATATGAACCTAATATTGAACCTAATTTATTATTTCCTTATTACACTTTACAACATATCATCCACATAAATAACTATGACAGTAATTTTATCACCCACATTTTAATTACACATAATGATAAATTTACTTTACCCAAGTCTAAACATAAAATTGTCAAACTTCTTATTTCAATTTCTTGGTGATTGCTTCAAGACACAAAATGACTTATTCAACATACACACCAATTCTTACTTTCCTTTAACATTAAAAATTTATGACTGCACCATGTTTATATTTCCTCAAGCTCACCATGTAAAAATGGTGTCTTCACATCTATTCATTCTAATTCAAGATTTAAAGAAGAAACAATAGTTAATAATAAATCTAATAGAATTTAACTATTAACACAAGATAGAATATAATAAAAACAATTCCCTCCACTTGAGATAATATATTTTCTACTATGAAAGATTTTAACTTCTCCATTTTTACTTCCACATTGTATATCTTCTTGACCACCCATTTATAACACACAAGGTTTTCTACTAAAAGGAAATTTCATAAAATCCCATTCCAATTTTTTATCCAATGATTCCATTATTCAATCAATGCCCTTCTTTTATGATTTATTTTCACTTGATTCAAGGTTATTCTTTAAAATATTAAGATATTCATCAATAAAATATAACATTAATAAAAACATACATAGATTAAAAATCAAGTGATCTATACCCTTTTGGTTTCATTCTAGTTTGATTTTATATTCTAAAGACTATAATTTGAGATACTTCCTCTTATAGTTCACCATCTTCTAATTCATATGAATCTTCCTCAGGAAAATCCCTTTCTGGTTCATCTTCCCATTTCATTCATGTTTAGAGATAGATTCTTCCTCTTGTAATTATATATGCACCCTTTCTAGTATTTCCTTCCTATTTTGGACCACCTTTAACTTATCTAAATATTAAATTATAATTGTAAACATTTTTTTTTGGGTTCCAAATTTCATATGATTTCAAAATAGTCCTATATCTAATAAATATTCACTTAGTTGAATTATAAACTATCGTAGTTATTTTTTATTTCAAAATATACATATAATAATCACAACCAAAAAACCTAAGATGTTGAAAAGATGGTTTATTATGAATCCATGGAGACCCTATATTTTTTTTAGGGTGGTCAGAGGATGACATGAAACTATGTTGGATCAGGGTCAGTTGTTGGTTTCATGACTAGTGGCCTAAAGTATATGAGTGCAAATAGTTTTAGTGGGCCATGAATAAGTTTGATATTAGACAGAGTATGTCCCCAAACCCATGAGATTGGACACAAATTCATATATATATATATATATATATATATATATATATATATATATATATATATATATATATATATATATATATATATATATATATATATATATATATATATATATATATATATATATATATATATATATATATATATATGTATACACACACACACACACACACACATATATATATATATATATATATGTATACACACACACACATATATATATATATATATACACATACATACATACATATATATATATATATATATATATATATATATACATATATATATATAGATATATAGATATATACATATATATATATACATATATATATATATATATATATGTGTATATATATATATATATATATATGTATGTATATATATCCTAGTGAGAGTGGAGGACCTCGTGTATAATATATAGTTTTAATTTTGGGTAGAGAGGTGGATCCACATATTATTTTCTTATTATAGATGACATATTACACATAGTGATGGTTAAAAATTTGATGGGACATACTATTTCTTATTGTTGAACACATAGTTGAGGTTGGTGTAGAGGCACAAGCTAATGTGGATATGGGTGAAGACATTGGGGATGGATAGAAAAACACATAGGATAATTCCCACCATAGATAGAGGTATGTAAATATATGTATTTGGTCTAATTTTATTATATTATCATGTTTTTTAAATTTCCATAATGTTTTAAAATGGACATTTTTTTGTAGTTCATGATTACTGGGCAATGATTATTGAGGCTTCAATTAGAGTGCTAAGGAGACATGTTTCTAATAATTCACTATCATGAGGGATATTATAATAAGTTTATTGCATAGTATGAACTCATGCATTAATCTTTTATTATGTTTCTATGACTATTGATTCATTGTGATAGATGTGAGTGAACATTATGAGTAGAGAAACCAACTAGCAAGGTAGTAGATGCCTCCACCAATTGTTATTGTAGATCTAGGATTTAGTTCTTTTCATAAAGTATGTGTTGTTATAATAAGATCATATTACCCATTAGGATAGATTAGATTTATACACTGATCATGATATATGTATTTAGTTAATTTATTGATTTATACCTGAGTATACTAGGGAATCATTATGGAGGGGTCGTATGATTAAAGATGTGGATAAGGATAGTGATGCAAAGGGTCAAGTGGATAATGGCCCAGTTATTGTAACATCACCACTGGGATTGACTTAGAGTAACATGATTTTTTAAAAATTTATCAACATATTCTTTAATGATATTTCACCACAAGAATATAATTAGTGATCTAAATGAAAAACTCTAAATATATTAATTGTAAAATTAGTATGTACATTTATCTATCATTGATCACTATCATCAAAATAAACAAAACGTAACTAAAATGTAGAAATTAATTATAGATTTCCAGACATGGTTGGTATAAACATACATCTACTATTATCAATGTATAATGATTAAATAGTTACATCTCATCAAGCATAATGTTTCAATAATAATAAATACAATACAAGATACAAGGCTCCACGGAGCATGAGTTCCCAAACTCCAGTATCTATGCAAATATAAAGTGTAGTCTCCAAATAATTAATATTGTGGGAAGGGATAACATCATTTGAGAACTTTTACAAACCAACCAAAGACCATCAATCTCTTGCACAATCCCCTATTAGGGAATCTTCAGGGATTAGTAGATAGTGATGGTGAAAGAATCTAGAGAGATAAGCTAGTAATTATGTGATGTAATATTTATAATACATGATGTGTACCATAAAGAAAATATTTTCTAACATGATATCACATAAACATATACATCATACATATAAAATGACATTGTTTAACTAAATATTAATTTGGACAATGTTTTCAATAGTTATTGATCTCTAGGATTAGTAAAATTCATACACACCACTTGATCAAATTACCCTTTTTTGGCATTGGTGATGCTAGTGAGTTAGTGAAGTCTATCTCACTACTTAGTACCAATAATGCAAGATTTGGTTAATATAAATATAACCAGTAGATTCACATAGATTAATTTCTAATAATAGGCATAAAACATGGTAAACACAGGAATAATAAAAATGCATACATTTAGTCCATCAAATATATGAATGAATCTCTATTAAAATATTTATCACATAAATAATAATAATTTTACCATGCACAATGCACTTCATATTCAAATTTTGTAAGTAGATTCAATCATAATATAGTTTTTGATGAACGATAATTTCATAGTCCATTTTTCATAAACATAACTACTCAATTATAAACAACCAGTCAATAATAATTTCAAAGAATCAAATAACTCATAACTCAAGTTATATCTCATATGAAAATAATATTTTATTTATAAATATTATTATGTTTTAGGAGACTGTATTCATGTAGTTATGGTTTCCTGGTCCTCGAGATCTTATGATCTATTTTTAATAGTCAACAAAGCTATATTTATATGCACACCTCTATATGTTATAGATATGAATATGAGTACCTAAGTCATCATATCAATTATTTTCATAGATACAAGCACTTTTACATATTAACTATATTCATAATATGTACCTTATATAAGTACTCAAAAAATAAAACTATTATTTTATCGTACTAATGTTAACTTCTATTTTCTATTCATAAATTGGCAATTAGGGTCTATCATTAGGATTTTAACATTTCTAAGCCCTTGTTCCTATTCAATTATTTCCAAGTCATGATTCATTTATGGTGAAATCTATTCCTTGTTTCCCCCTATTCGGTTCTTAACTAAAATACTATATAGAATTGTTGACAAGCAAGGTTATATACTCAATAGTATATTCATATTTATTTTTTGCTTTATTTACCCACTAAATGACTTTAATACTTTCCTGAGTTTTATGATTGTCCAAGAAATCAAATCAACACCCAATCAATAACCAATTTTTTCATAGTTCAAATTCATATTTGAATCCTACAATAGCTATGCATTTAGTTCACATAAATAATTTTTAAGCTCGACTATGTCAACCCAAATGCTAAAAGATTTCCTACACACTACCAATTCTAACATCTTCCCACCTTGTATATATTTGTATGGTAAAATCCATTAATTTTATCTCCCAAGTATACAATTAGATATAAATCTATTAATTTTATATATAGTTCTTGTATGTCATTGTATGGTACAATATTTGAACTCAGTCTATTCATATATCCAAAATTTAATCATTTAATCATTTGGTACAATATGCCACAACAATTACAACAAAAATATGCCACAACAATTACAAAGAAATATGCCACCCATATATCCAAAATTTAATCATTTGGTACAATATTTGAACTCAATCTATTCATATTCATCTACATGCTTTATATAATAAGTGAACATGTTGTCAATACCCAATTTTTCTCATAGTTCCAAATGAAAAAATACATCAGTCAATTCACACACACACACACACACACACACACACACACACACAATTCTATTTCCTGGAACAAAAGTGCGCCATACATAAGTTTATGTTCATAATTTTTTTAATATATAATTTTTATTCATTTGCATTCTATACTCACAAATTGACTTATAAACACATAGCTTACTATTTTATTAGTATTAATCACATAGTTTGCTATACATTTTATTTACAATGAATATAGATGTATATCCATTTGCATGTTGACTTGGTATAATATTCCTATAAACTCTTCAAAAATATTTCATCAACTAACTGAGTTTCACCTATCGATTCACTTTTACTGATATTAAAAGAAGTGCTTAGTACAAAATATTCATCTTCTAAATAATTATAATAAACAACTTGTATATTACATTGAGTTTATTTCTAAGATCATGGTCTTGGTCTGAAGAGGGTGATTTCCTAGCTAGATGTGCATTTAGAACTAAAAACCATTTTATAAATGTTATTATTTACCTATTACTAGATTTTTATATAGATATAAATGTGAATTTAAAACAAATTAACCTATAACCACCAGCAAAGTCTATGACCCCATTTGATCTCCTTTCTTCCTTCTATGTTTTGTCCTCCTCTTAATCTCCTCTACGTAATGTTTTTTTCTTTTTCCAACTCACGCGCTTGCTCTTATCCTCTTATTTTTTCCAACGCTCCCTTCCATCCTTTCTTTTGGTATCTTCTACATGTTGTTCTATTATCCTCTTCTCTATGCATGATTCTACCTTCTCATATTCTTCTTTTAATGTTTCCAACTTCCCTTTTTTATTTCCTTTTGTTGCATGAATTTTTCTCTTTTTTTAAAGCTCTATAGTTTCAATAAGTCACCAATCTTTTTTTCCTTTCTCATGAAAAATAAAATCTTGCCATTTTATTTTAAATCTTTGCCATTCTTTCTTAATCACTACATCATTTTGAGTCACCCAAAGGCATGTCTTAACTTTTGTTTTTTTTCCCTAAGTTTTACTCAATCCTTTATTAATATGTTTTATTTCCTATTTATGAAAATCCATTACAATATAATTTACTAATTATACTACAATACATTATAATTGCTTTATTTTCTAGTAAATTAGTATAGGTAAACAATAATGATATGACTAATGTAAGTCAGTGACATTATTTTACTTTGAAATGGTAAATCAAAAAATATTATACCAATCCTAATTACAACAACATAATGTTGTGTTATTACTAAGTTCTATAGATTATCTACATCTTTTGTTATATATACACATTAGGTTATTTAAGCCATGTAATGATATTCTTGAATATCATAAAGATAACTTGTTAACATTTCAAAGACACGAGGATTAGTCTACATAATGTAGTACCAAATACTTATTCGTGCAAAGCATTAACAATCATGAATTCCATAACATGACATAACCATACTGATACATTATACATCAAATCCATATATAATATCCATAATGTAATTACATAAGATTAATTACACATATGCATACATCTAAACTAACACACAACTAATCATGTATAAACAATTATCTAAATATAGAGAATATCAAAAATATACTAATGCTAACCATTCAAACTATGCATATAATGTGTACTATTTAACATCGTGTGTGTAGGGTTATATCCCTTCCTCTATCATTCCCCAACACCTCCATCTATGTCACCCTCTATGACAATGCTCTCCCTTTATCATGATTTTAGGGATAAATCTCTCCTACATCAAACTCATGACAAGAAAATAGTTAGTCAATAACATCATAAGATATATCATAAAATACTACTATAATAATAAATCAACATGATCACAATGTAAATAATATATAATAAAGTTATCTCATAGAAATGAAATCATGTAATTGAAACAACATTTGACTGTCCCATAATAACATATGACTTATAGCTTAGTTAATAATTATCAAATCAAATTATCAACCATAAAAATCTATGGATATTCAAGTAAATTTGCCTAATGAGAATCTGAGATGTAACATCCTTCCCCCTAAATCTAGTCATCATCCCAATGACACTTATTCAAATATTAGTTCTAAATTTAAAACATTATTCAATAAAAAATTAACATAGTATGAAGCATCAAATCAAGCAAATAAATGTGCAAATTGTCTTTAAAACTCACCATAGTCCTCCCAAGTAGCACTATCCTTAGAGTATTGGTCTATAAGACCTTGCATAGTGACATCTCTCTATTATGAAAATGATGTTTTTGAGTGTCACTTAATCTAATTGGTTTTACCATGTCCACCCCCAAGATCTAGAAACCAACAAATCATTCCAATCTAACACATGTGAAGGATCGGTTATATACTTTTTTAGATAAGAAACATTGAAGACATTATGCACTAGAGTTAGGGATGGTGTAAATGCAATTTTATACACTAAATGATTAACCAATTCTAACACCTCAAAGTGTGCCACATATATTGATGAAAGTTTCATTGACTTCTTGAATTTAATTGAGCTCGTATAGAACTTAACCCATGAGAACACTTCATCACCAACTAAAAACTACATATCTATCTTATTTATAAAAGCATAACTCTTCTACCTATCATTATCCTTGGCTAATATCTACCTAATTAATCTAACTCAATCTTCCATTTCTACAAGCATCTTGGGTCCAAAGACTACCTTGTCTTTTAACCTATCCTAGTTGATTGGTGTCCTACACATTCTTCCATACAATGCTTCAAATGGTTCCATCTTTAAAGCTGATTGGTATGAGTTATTCTAAGCAAAATCAACCAATAAAATGTAATATTCCAAATTGTATTAATTATCCATGAAATACACATGAATAAGATCTTGTAACACTCAATTAACTTACTCAGTCTGAACATCAATCTCTGGGTGATATACAGTTTTTAATTTTAGTTGTGTATCCAAAGATGAATTTAGAATTACCCAAAACCTAGAAGTCATCTTTGGATCATGATTCAAAATGATCTTATCCATAAATCTATGAAACTAATACACTTCTTTTATGAACTTATTCATAAGAGTAGGTACATCATCTATCGGATTACCTGGTATAAAATGAGCTACCTTGGTTAGTTTGTCAATTAATACCAAGATCATGTCATGAATATTTCATGACAATGGTAAATCTTGGACAAAGTCCATACTGATCAGTTACCTCTTCCATTTTGGTATGTCATGTGGATATAATAATCCAATCAAATACACATGTTCAACTTTTGCTCGCTAACATTTTAGACAATGTGACATAAAATCCACTACATATTTCTTCATTCCCTTCCATAAATAAAGTGGTCTAATACCTTTCATAAGATTGATTACTCCTAAATGTCCTAAATATGGGGCATGGTTAAGTTTATTTAGCACTGTGATCCTCAAATTATCTCAATTTTGAATATACATCCTTCCATTATGTCACAAAAGATCATCATTCTCTAATTTGTATCATTTATACTTAGGATTTTGGGCATTAATAGATAATTTTTTTCTAACCTAATTATATAATTCATCTCCTAGAAAGAATTAAATTACTCGATCCCTAAAATTACTCCTAATAGTATCCATAAATGCTATGTACCTTCTATGACTTAGGGTACTAGCTACTCTATTTTCCATGCCTTTGATATCAAAATCATAGTCAAATAATAATTTAAACCAACATCTCTGATGAGAATTTAGATTCAGTTGGGTGAAGATGTACTTAGAGTTCTAACTTGTTAGTTTTGGTCTCAAATAGTTTTCCTAATAAATAATGCCACCAAAGTTACAAAGCATGCACAATTGCTAAAATTTCTAAGTCATAACAGGAATAGTTCACCTCATAAGGCTTTAGCTTCCTTCATTCAAAGGCTACCACTACACCTTCCTACATAAAGACTCCTTATCCATCCCTAGATGCATCTGTGATGATCAAAAATTGACCATTGTGATTAGGAAATCTTATTACTAGTGCTAAAGTAAGCCCTTTTTTCAATTCCTAAAAATTTACTTCACACTTATTTGACCAGATAAAACTTTGGTTCTTCCATTGTAGAGAGGTAATTGGATTAACTATCTTAGAAAAATTTGGAACGAACTTCCTTCAATAGCCCATTAATCCCATGAAAATCCTTACCTCAGGCATATTTTTTGGTATTGGCCACTCCATAATGGCTCTTATTTTTGTCAGATCTACTAAAATATCATCTAAAAAGATGATATGGATAATGTACTCTCTTTTGAAAAATGTAGAGTAAGACAACTTGCCATATAATTTGTGCTTTCACAACCATTACAAAACTAGTTATAGATGTTGAATATGTTCCTCTTCATTCTTAAATTATATAATAATGTCATCAATAATGACCAAAATAAAATGATCTAGATAATCTATGAACACATTGTTCATGAGATTCATAAATGTTATCAGAGCATTTGACAATGCAAATGGTAACAGTGTGAAATCATAGTGCCCATAACAAGTTATAAATGTTATCTTTGGAATATCATCATCCCTTATCCTCAACTAATGTTATCTTGATCTAAGGTCAATCTTACTATTTCCCATCACATCTAATTGAAAATATCATCTATATGAGGTAGTAGATACATATTTTTGATAGTTTCCTTATTCAACATTCTATAATCTATGCAAGGTTAAAGAGTACCATCCTTATTCTTGATGAAGACAATTGGTTCAATATATGGAAAAAAACTTGGATTGATCAAACCTTTTAACAATAATTCTTAGAGTTGTGCCTTCAATTCAACCAATTTAGTGGTTTTCATCTTGTATGGTACCTTAGACTGTGGTTCTAATCCTGCTATGATATCGATAGAGAAATCAAATTTATATTTAGGAGGCAATCCTAGAAATTCCTCTAGTAACACATTAGGAAACTTCTTAACTAATGGATAATATTTGAGGGATGTTTCCTTAAATCTATCGATTTCAATTATCTTGACAATAAATGTTTGGTATCTTTTATATTGGGCCTTCTTAAGTTACAAAGCAAAAATCTACCTAAGCCTCAATTCTCTTTTCTCACCTTGAATTTGTGTCTGATTTTCAAAATCATCTAGACATTCAACCTTCTTTAGATAAACGTCAACCTTAGAATTATGCTTCATAATCTAATTGACTCATAGGATCACATCATATGAACCCAACAGTGTTATATAAATATCCACTACTATTATGGATTTGGGTGACCTAATCTCTACTTCAACTAAACACTTGTCAACTTTAACTTTTGAATCATTCCAATATTATAACAACCATACATTTACCATTACTTAAACTCTTCTAGATAACTTAATAAACATTTTAAGAGATTTATCTTGATAGTATCCATAAATGCTATGTACCTCTTATGACTTAGGGTACTAACTACTCTATTTTCCTTGCCTTTGATATCAAAATCATAGTCAAACAATAATTTTAACCATCATCTCTGATGAGAATTTAGATTTAGTTGGATGAAGATGTACTTGAGTTCTAATTTGTTAATTTTTGAGCTCAAATAGTTTTCCCAATAAATAATGCCACCAAAGTTAAAAAAGCATGCACAATTACTAAAAGTTCTAGGTCATGAGGGGAATAACTCACCTCATAAGGCTTTAGCTTCCTTGATTTAAAGGCTACCACTACACCTTCCTACATAAAGACTCCTTATCCATCCCCAAATGCATCTATGATCATCAAAAATTGACCATTGGGATTAGGAAATCTTACTACTAGTGCTAAAGTAAGCCCTTTTTTCAATTCCTAAAAATTTACTTCACACTTATTTGACAAGATAAAACTATGGTTCTTCCATTGTAGAGAGGTAATTGGATTACATATATTAGAAAAATTTGGAACGAACTTCTTGCAATAGCCCATTAATCCCATGAAAATCATTACCTCAGGCATATTTTTTGGTATTGGCCACTCCATAATGGCTCTTATTTTTGTCAGATCTACTAAAATATCATCTACAAAGATGATATGTCCTAGATAATGTACTCTCTTTTGAAAAATGCACAGTAAGACAACTTGCCATATAATTTGTGCTTTCACAACCATTACAAAACTAGTTATAGATGTTGAATATGTTCCTCTTCATTCTTAAATTATATAAGAATGTCATCAATAATGACCAAAATAAAATGATCTACATAATCTATGAACACATTGTTCATGAGATTCATAAATGTTATCAGATCATTTGATAATGCAAATGGTAACAGTGTGAAATCATAGTGCCCATAACAAGTTATAAATGTTATCTTTGGAATTTCCTCATCCCTTATCCTCAACTAATGGTATCTTGATCTAAGGTCAATATTATTATTTCCCATCACATCTAATTGAAAATATCATCTATATGAGGTAGTAGATACATATTTTTGATAGGTTCCTTATTCAACATTCTATAATCTATGCAAGGTTGAAGAGTACCATCCTTATTCTTGATGAGGATAATTGGTTCAATATATGAAAAAAAAACTTGGATTAATCAACCCTTTTGACAATAATTCCTAGAGTTGTGCCTTCAATTCAACCAATTTAGTGGTTTTCATCTTGTATGGTACCTTAGAATATGGTTCTGATCCTACTCTGATATCGATAGAGAAATCAAATTCATATTTAGGAGGCAATCCTAGAAATTCCTCTAGTAACACATCATGAATCTTCTTAACTAATGGATAATATTTAAGGGATGTTTCCTTAAATCTATCCATTTCATTTATGTTGACAATAAATGCTTGGTATCTTTTATCTTGGGCCTTCTTAAGTTACAAAGCAAAAATCTACCTAAACCTCAATTCTCTTTTCTCACCTTGAATTTGTGCTTGATTTCCAAAATAATCTAGACATTCAACCTTCTTTAGATAAACGTCAACCTTGGAAGTATGATTCATAATCTAATTGACTCCTAGGATCACATCATATGAACCCAACAGTGTTATATAAATATCCACTACTATTATGAATTTGGGTGACCTAAACTCTACTTCAACTAAACACTTGTCAACTTTAACTTTTGAATCATTCCAATATTGTAACAACCATGCATTTAACATTACTTAAACTCTTCTAGATAACTTAATAAATATTTTAAGAGATATAAAACATTATGTGGTCTCTATATATATCAAAATGGAAATTATATGTTAAAAAAAAATACCTAACAGTTCAATGGGTGAAGCTTAGAATTTGGCTTGTCAATAATCAATTGCCACATGAATACATTGCAAAAAATTTCCCTACTAAGGATTAGAATCTTTGTTCTTTGACTTATACTGGGTATAATCACACACATAGTGGTCACATCTACAAATGAATTAATCTCCAGGTGCTCCCTTCCTGTCAGATTATTGGTTTCCCTTACAACTACCTTTGAAACCATTGCCCAATTTCTTGTTACCTGAACCATTGTTGAATCTAGAATTCTAATTTTTGAACTAACTCGTATAGTCTACACTCCTATAATTCTAATTCTTATTTTTGAAAATTGGTTTAGAACTTTCAAACTTGTTTCTAAACTTGTCCCTAGCCTAAGAAAGAGATTTCAACTTTTGTTCTTGTTTGACTTCCCTTTTGAAAAATTGGTCTATGGTAGATGGTCTATGATTGTCCACCTCTCCACAAATCTAGGGTTTTAATCCCATGATGAACTTCATAATTCTCAACCTCTCGTTTGCTTGATATTAAGATACATACTTTAAAAGTTAAGTGAATTACTCCTAGTACTCATTCACCAATAAGTCTCCTTACTTTAGTCCTATAAATCTATAAGCTTCTGGTTAAATTATAATTGTGGAAGCCATCATTATCTAAATAATTTCACAAACTACTCCCATGTAGTGGTGATTGAGTTGAGATTCATTTCCAACTTTTTATTGGCCCACCATGTAGTTACTTCACCAACCAACTAATAATCTCTCCAAAATAATTTAGTGACTTCAAAGTAGTTTCAAATATAGAAATACTTCTCCATCTTAGTTAACCATGCTTCAGCTCTATCACCTAAAATAGTTCCATCAAACTTAGGTGGATTCACCTTCTTTATATCTCTAGCTAATTCTATAACTACCTATGATATCATGTCTTGACGGTTTTCCTACTCATCATGATGATCTTTAGGTACATACTGATGTCCTTCCTCTTTATAGCTATGAGCTTCTTATTCTAGGGGTGAAATTTGGTCCCTAGTTTTGTTCATGGCTATGAGTATCTAATCTAACTTTCATGATTGCTCAGTGATAAATTGATTAGGATCAAATGGAGGGTCACTATTATTAAAATTTGAAGGATCCTCTATGGATACTCTAGATTTCACCATTCTCATCTTTTTTAAATATAAGGATACAAAAATATTAATAGACTCATTAAGTCCTAGAGTTCGAGCCACAACTCTGATACCATATGTAATCTCCACTAAGATTGACTTAGAATAATGTGATTTTAAAAAAAATTAATCAATGCATTATTTTATTAGATTTAACCATAAGAATTTAATTAGTGATATAGATGAGACATTCTAAGTATGTAAACTATAAAATAAGCATATACATCTATCTGTCATTGATCACTATCATCAGATGAAATAAAACATAACTAAAATGTAGAAAGTAATTATAGATTTCTAGACATGGTTGGTATAAACATAGAACCACTGCTATCAATGTACAATGAGTAAATAATTACATCTCATCAGGGATAATGTTTCAATAATATAAAATACAATACATAATATATGGTCCATGAAGCATGAATTCTTGAACTCTAGTATATATGGAAATCTCAAGTGTAGTCTCTAAATAAGTACTACTATGGGGAGGAAAAGTATCATTTGATCAATTTTCCACACTAGCCATGAACCATCGATCCCATGCATAATACCTCATTAGGGAATGGACCTCCCTTCATAGATGAGTAGATAGTGATGGTGCAGGAATCCATAAAGACAAGATAGTACTTATGTGTTGTAATATTTCTAATATATGATGTGTACCATAAAAAAATACATTCTAATATGATATCACACAAACATGTAAATAATACATATGAAATGACAATGTCTAACTAAACATTACTTTAGCCATAGTTTTTAATATTTATTGATCCCTAGAATCAATCAAATTCATACACACCACTTGATTGAATTGCCCTCATATGGTATTGGTGATGCTAGCAAGCTATTGAAGTCCATCTCACTACTTAGTACTAAAAATGTGAGATTTGTTTAATATAAATATAATCAATAAATTCATACAGATTACTTCTTACTAGTAGGCATAAAACATACTAAACACAGGAATAATCAAAATGTATATATTTGGTCTATAAAATGTGTGAATGAATCTCCATTAAACTATTTATCACATAAATAATAATAAACTTAACATGCATAGTTTATACCAATTGGGTCTAATATATATTTAGACTACATATTCTAATTTTCATAAGGAGATTCAATCATAATACATTCTATGATGAATTATAATTTCATATTCCATTGTTCATAATCACAACTACTCAATTTTGAATAATCAAATAATTCATAAACCAAGTTATATCTCGTATGAACATAATATTTTGTTTATAGATCTTGTTGATTTATTTTTAATGGTCAACAAATCTATAGTTATATGCACACCTCTATATGCAATATGTATGTATGTATGCATGTGTATGTATGTATGAGTACCTAAGTCATCATATCAATAATTTTCAAATATACGATCACTTGTACATACTAATTAAATTCATAATACATACTTTTTATATGTACTCAAACAATATAAAATTACTATTATGTCATAATAATGGCAACTTTTATTTTCTATTCATAAATTGACAATCAAGGTCTATCATTAGGATTTAACAATCTTGATCCCTTGTTCCTATTCAATTATTTCCAAGTCATGATTCATTTATAGTTTAATCTACTCCCTATTGTCCCAAATTTGGGTTTTAACTAAAATACTATCTAGAATTGTTGACAAACATGGTATTATACTCAATAGTCTATTCTACTTATTTTCTACTTTATTTACCTATTGAAGGACTTTAATACTTTCCTAAGTTTCATGAGTTTCCAATAAAACAAGTAAACACCCAATCAATAACCAATATTTTCATACTTAAAATTCATATTTGAGTCCTATAGGAGCCATGCATTTAGTTCAAATAAATAATTTTCAAGAACGACTCCATCAATCCAAATGCTAAAAGACATCCTGTACACTACTAGTTAAATTTTCTTTCCACTCCATAAATATTCATATGGTAAAAACCATTAATTTAATGTCTTGAATATATCATTAGATATAAATCTATTAATTGTATATATAGTTCCTATATGTCATTGCTTTAAACGTAAAGTTCATATAAATCCCAATTTGGTTGGTATATATATATATATATATATATATATATATATATATATATATATATATATATATATATATATTCAATTTGGTTGGTAATTACACAACCCTAATTTACTTATATTCATGGTTTGGACAAAATTTACCATATTCACACTCATATTTTATCATTATTTGAACATAAAAAATATACCATCCATATATCCAAAATTTCATGGTTTGGTATAATATTTTCAATCGGTCCATTCAAATTCATCTACAGATTTTATATAAAAAGTAAACATGTTGTCAATACCTAATTTTTCTAATATTTTAGAATTAAAAAATACATCAATCCATTCATACATACATACATACATACACACACACATGAATGCATGCATGCATACATACATACATACATACATACATACATACATACATACAAAATTCTAGTTCTTGGAACAAAAGTGCATCATACATAGGTGTATGTTTGCAATTATTTTTTAATAGATAAATTTTATTCACTCACATTCTACACTCACAGATTGATTTACAAAACACATAGTTTACTATTTGATTAGTATGGATCACACAATTCACTATATGTTTTATCCACCATAAATATAGATGTATCTCTAGTTGCATGTCGAATTGGTATAATATTCCTATAACTCTTCAAAATATTCCATAAACTAACTAAGTTTAACCTAACCAATTCACTTTTACCAAGATTTTAAATAAGCACCTAGCACAAAATATTCATATTCTAAAAAATTATAGTAGACCACTTGTATATTACATTGAGTTTATTTCTAAGATCAAGGTCTTGGTATGAAGAGGATGATTTACCTATCTAGTTGTGTGTTTAGCGCTAAAAATCAATTTTTAAATGTTATTAGTTTCCTCTTTCTAGATTACCATATAGCTATCAATGTGAATTTAAAACAAACTAACATGTAACCACTTGCAAAGTCTACGAACCCCTTCGATCTCCTTTCTTATTTATGTGTTTCATCCTCCTCTTAATCTCCTCTATGCGTTTCTATTTTATTTCTCCAACTCATGCTCTTCCTTTTATCCTCTTATATTTTCCTACTCTCCCTTATTTTCTTTCTTTATTTTCTTCTACATGTTGTTCTATTCTCCTCTTCTCTACGTGCCATTTTACCTTCTCCTATCTTTCTTTTAATGTCACTAACTTCCTTTTTTTTTCCTTTCCTTTTTTGGCATGACTTTTTCTCTTTTTTTTAAAATGTCCATAATTTACATAAGTCACCAATATTTCTTTCCTTTATCATCATAATAAAAAGCTTGCCATTTTATTTTAAATCTTTGTCATTGTTTCTTGATCATTGCTTTATTCTAGTTCACCCCAAGGCATGTTTTAACTTTTGTTTTTTTCTTTTTCCCCAAGTTTTACTCAATCCTTGTTTAATATGTTTTATTTCATATTTATGAAAATCCATTATAATATAATTTTCTAATTATACTACAATACCTTATAATTTCTTTATTTTCTATGAACTTAGTATTGGTAAATAATAAAGATATGACTAATATAAGTCAGTGACATTATTTTACTCAAAAATGGTAAATAAAAAATTATTATACTAATCCTAATTATAACAATGTACTATTGTGTTATTATTATGTTATATAGATTATCTGTATCTTTTGTTATCTATATACAGTAAGGCATTTAAGCCATAAAATGATATTCTCAAATATAATAAAGATAATTGTTTAACATTTCAAATACATGAGGGTTAACCTGCACAAATACAATATTTCAAGTCATAGTTTGCTTTTCAAGGTTTATATAACCCTAGATTATCAATATTTTGATACCAATTTTCTTACTAGTTGTAAGATAGTATGAGATAACCAATTCAAACTTATAGCATAAGTCATGAATTTAATTTTCTCAAGGCTTATTTTTCACATAATTTTCTTGGCATAGGTCATGAAAGAGTTGAACATCCTCCCATTATGCCCAACATAGAAGGGATTTTTCCATGATGCCATTAGGACATTCATGGTAGGATCAAATAACCTTTCATCATACCCTACACAAAAGTAATTTTATATGGTAACATCATGAAGTGTCGATCACAAACTACCATCACCTAATGTCACAATAACATCTATAACATTCATACCATAATAGAAACACTTTATGCAACAAGGAGGAACTACCCCCCGTTTCCCATAATTTCTTATGAGACTATTGTTGACATTTGAACATAAAGAAAATTTCTTGTTACCAATCCATAAGGACACTTCAATTCTATAAAACATATTTATCTTAATATATTGAGACCCATAATTTATTTTATATATGAATGAGAGTTAAATTATTCCTTGACTCTATAATTCCCTCTTAGAGAGGAATGATAATTTCAAATCATAGAAAAACTATCCTTCTAAAATAACCATCAATATTTGGTCATACCATTATGAGATTATATATAATTATTTTAACATATGGGGCAATGTTGAGTCACCATAATTAGTGCCATATAAATATCTAAGCATGGTGAAATGCCTCCCATTTGATCTATTCTGCTATAAAAGAATACAAACATGGGACTATCTCCCTTTTTAATATACCATGCCATTTATGAAGTTTTTAAGTAACCAACTACCATACTCTTCAATATCATTGTGTTCTTAGGATCCCGACCTACTAGTCTAGGTATCATATGCAAATCAATATGGAAGGGATGTACCCAACACTATTTCCTTAACATAGTCATAAGGGTCAAAATAGAAAGTTGATCCCAATTCATCAAGTAGTGTTTGGGATTTCTTCCAAGGGTGTTGTAAATTCATGGTTAAGTTCCTCTTCTTGGTCTTTCATTGTGCAATTCATATCCACAAGGACAAGAGTGTATAGAACAATGTGTTCTTTGGTAATTACTCTAGTCCTAATGGTCACTCTAGTTTGATATCTTGTCATGAGAAACATATGTGACAAATCAATAGATATGCACCATCCCATTTTTGTAGTGAAGTCTCAAGAAAGGAAGATATAAAAATAGGGGGAGGTCAATAACTGAGATGTCTTGGGATGTGCATAAGCTTGGATATGCATGGATGGTAAGCTTTATACCTTTAAGAACCCCAACTATTTAGATAGTAGTTAAATCCAATTGAACCACACCTTTTGTGATAGGTGTGTATTCAACACCCAACACATCCACTATTTTATTGGGAATAATAATTTTTTTAGCCCCAGAGTCCATCATACAATTATGGATAAGAATTTTTCCAACTATGAAGGAAAGGTAGAAAGGAGGGGGTCTTACCATTTTCACTTACTTTTGTGTTTGTTTGAGGTTGACACAAGCTAATTGCAGTAGTGGGTCCCTTAAATGAGACATTATTTATTTGTTGGAAACTTTTTAGAGCTTTCTAAAGCAAGTCCCTATGTGATGGGATGGAAAGTTCTTCCCACATGGTAAAATAGAAGTTATTCCTTTTAATTTTTATTATAACACTGAAAGTAATGATAAAAAGTTTTGTTTATGCCTTCATGGGAGCTACATATTCTTCTATGTGATTTGGATCAACAATTTTGACTTTAATTGACCCATCGACAAATTGGGTGGATTTTGAGTTTTGTTTCTTTTTAAAATATCTTATACAAATTTAGAATTTTTATCTTATTTATCCTTGGGGTTGATCACCTTCTATTTACCTCTTCTGAGAGTGCATATTTATCACCACTGAACTACCACCCTTGGTTTGTAATTTTTCCTAGTTTATGTTGTAAAAATCCTCTTCTTTCAAGTTTGAAAGAGTGGTCTCATTTTGAAAAGGCACATTTACCTCTTCTTATTCAGTAGTAGCTTCCTCTTGTTTCCCTTGGGGGGTTGATACTTTTTGTACCATCAAGACTTGACTAATGACACCATGAGGACAAGCATTTTGATTATGTAATTGGGCATAAGGATAGCACCACTTGTAGTCTTGGGCTAGGTTATTCTAGATGGGAATGATGGACTTATAAGTACTTGGGGAAAGTGAAGTACAAATATCTAGGGGCTTTTCTTGCATGCTTTGGATTTGGAGTTGCCTTGGTATGGCTTCCTATTGGGATGATATGCCTGGTTAGGTAGTTGATAAGGCATATAATTTTGGGATTATTTCATTTTCATGACTATTAAATCATTTCCAAAGCTTTGAATCAATGAATTAACTTTTTACAAATCATTAGAAGGTATAGGAGGTAAAGATGGCTGATTTCTTGTTGTGGGAATTAAGGATACAATACGTTGAGTGGGAGGCAATTCTAGGAACAATGACATTAAAAGTCGAAGAGTAATATTCCCAACTTGAATGAGGAAATTTTTGTCTCTTATTTCAATGTTGTAAACATTAGGGAATGTGATGACACCTATTGATTTGATCATGATAGTTATATCACTATTTAAAGCTCTTAAATAGTACAAAAAAGCATTGTTGGAGGATTGTTTGACTAACACTGAGATCCTATTCCATGTATTTTATAAGAATAAATTAAATTCACTCATGAACTCATGAGAAACCCATATAATGGTTTTTAGTTTCTTAACTAGAGATAGGTGCTCACTCTTATCCTCAAATTATATGCATAGGGCAAACCCTAAATCATCTCAAACATAGATAGAATTGGGAAGTAGACTCCTATACCATTGTAGGGCTTCAATCTTGAATGATGAGGTAATAAGTCTGATAGTATCATTTTATTCTTCAATGTTATGAACTAAAAAAATGTTAGCAACATCTTGAATGTATTTGATGGGTGTGGTGGTAGTTTTGCTAGTAAAATATGGAAGGATTTTTAGAGACGAGGTGGGTATATCATCATACTAGTCCAACATAAGTGGGTTGTCTCGATTGGATGGTACAAAATTTTGATTTCTTTATGCCATAATGGGATGCATGAAAAAACTAAGGATATTTGTAGGAGATGTAGTTAGATTAATAGGATTTATTCTAGGGTTAAGTAAAACTGATCTTGATTTCTTTTTATGTGGAAAGCATAATTCTTGAAAGATAGTCCTCTTACCTTTAATAGATGATCATGTCTATATATTTGGCATACATAAACATCAATTTTCTAAATTTTTAATCTCGCAGAATCTTTAGGTTTTCTTGAGATGTTTATGAAGTTCACACAATGATTACTAAGAATAACACCAATTTATTAACTATGATATTCGAGTCCCACCGAGTAGGCTAGAAATTGTTATCAATTAGATTTTGCATCTGCTATGTTTTGTAGGAGTTTTAGTACATAAAAATCTAATGACACAATGGACTCACCTCCAAATTGTGATACCTTGGTCAATTGAGGTGCTTTTGAAAAAATAACTTGCCCATAGACAATGTGGTTACACTAACACACATGTGCACTCCTAAACCTTACTCTTTCAATTTTAATCTATTTCAAATAATTTTAACCCATATTATATGAACTAATTTTAAAATGTAACATGGTCTTGGTTTTGGTCAGTCACCACTAAAACACCCAAATTTAACACTAGAAAAGAACTCAAATTCAAATCATACAAAGACAAGGTGTGTATTCAAACCCATGTACTTATTCCTTTCATTTAAACTAGTAATTTCATTAGCATGTTAAGGGAGGGGGTGGAAAATGTAGATGATATTTTATGATTATCTAACACCTCAATATTTTACACTTTAAAAACTCAACCCTTGCTTGATCTTGTTAATTTTACACATGCCTTTCTTTTAAAAGCCACATATCTACTCTATCATATGCCTCTTGTCATATCTCTTAGTCTAAGTAGACTATATTGATGATGCAGACATCCATATTTCCCATAATTATTAAAATGCAATTATCTAATGCCTCTATAAATTTTGATCTTATACCTTTTTTATACTCCCTGGATACTAACTTTCATGATAGACAATAACATCAATGTTATTTTACTACCCTAACACAAGTGTGTAGTGTCATAAAGTCATCTAATTTTCAAATGAAACATATTACAATGGTTGAACTAAGTGATTTAATTCAAGTTATCTCTTGATAATATTGGTATTATTATAATATCAACCCTCATTCATTCCTCACCTAGAAAAATCAAAGAGACCAAGGCACTTATCAAAAATCACTCAATCAATCACTCAATTAATCAAAGATTCCATATTTCCACACTAGTCATAAGTACGTGCATCTATAGGTATAAATTATTAAAGGGATAGTCATAAGGTCTTATTTTCTAAGTTAGAAATTATGTCACTATTGTACTTGATTTACACATTACATGATTCACACAAAAACTAGTACATAGGGGATAACTACATGAGTTTGGCACGCTCATCTAGAGTATTAGCTATGTAGGCATCACTATTTGACATTGGGATCATTGTAAGTTAGGTCAACAACATGTGTTCACTAACCCATTTCCCCAAAGGTCACATTAAATATGGAAACCTAGGGTTTTGACATTTCACCAAGAGTGATAGACCATGACTTGGTTCTGAATATACTAAAGAGAATGCAAATGCAAACCCAAAATTATTTAAGTGGTTGCATCCTATTTCAACTAATATTATGTATAGGAATCTAGTATCAAACCCAAATAGTAATGTCAATGTAACCATCTAGTGTTGACACAACTGTCTAGAGAGATAGAGGCACCATAGCTAGAATCTAATGATTATTCTAAAATCATATCCCCTCTTACTTTTAGCCTATACCAAATCTAGATTTTCATTAGCATCATAACTATCTAAATACTCTCCTTTATTTTATTTATATGTCTATCACAGTGGAGCTTTCCATTTATATCTTATCTTACTTTATTAAATTCAAAATATGGTACATCTAATTTTAGCACATTAATTGGCTTGTTCTAGATCTAATATTCACGCTTGTGAAATATCATTTATATATCCTTAACCCTATCTAATCAAGTAAGGATCCACATCAAAATTAGGGTTAAACAAGTTTAATGAGAAAAATATACAATCCAAATGTAAAATATGCATTTGAATTAAAATTTATGAGTAAAACGGTCATGATGGGAGCATGAGTATTTGTCATTCTCTCTTGATCATGAAAAATACAATATAGATCCATCTTTAGATGTTGATTTCATATATACATGTATTTTACATTGAGGTTATATAAAACCCAATAGTCTTGGAATAATTGCTAGTGAATTGATTGTGGTTCGATACTAGTCTACATATGGTAGTACCCAATACTTATTCACATAATTTTATGCTCTCATAAGTATTAAAAATCATGAATTATATAACATGACATATTCATACTTACACATTATACACACAAGATTAATTCCACAAAGACATAAATTTGAACTAACACACAACTAACTATGAATAAAAAAATATGTTGAGTTGTGGAGCTAAAAGCTTCAACCCTTTGCAAACTGAAGGAACAATGGTTGCTGAGATCTAGGAGCACCGGCGTCGACAGCAGGACCGATGTCGGCAGAGACCAATGCAGAAGGCCATCGGCGACGGTAGGGAGTCAGCTGACGTCGGCAGAACCAGACAAGCAGGGACCGACGTCGGTCGCCTGTGTGTTCTAGAACTGCTCGTTTCACAGATAGTTAGTTAAGTGAACGAAGAGTTTGCATGTTGAGACCAGTTAGAGTCTTGGGCTGTGAGGATAATTGTCTAAATTAAGAGTCTAAGTTATTGTTTGAGTTAGGGATCTATTTATAGACCCATTGGCATGTATTGTTTATGTATGAGATAGAAAGGAAGAGTTCCTTCTAGTTGTAAGATCTGTGAGTTGTAGGTTGTTGCAAGCTCATTGGGGATCTACATGTAAGTTTGGTCTTTGAAGTGCAGGTTGCAGGTTCATGAGAGATCAGCTTGAAGTGCTATAGAGTGCTTGGTGTACCGACAGGGTTATTACTGACTGGTTGGTGAGGTGAACACCAATTCTGTGTGTGAGTTGGTTGTTGGGACCATTTTTTGTGTAGGAGAGTGTGTGTGAGAAGAATCACTGTACACTTGAGGTGTGGTGAACCTCTGTAAGGTGAAAGAGTGTGGCAGCTCTTTGTTGTATTATTTTCTGTATAGTGTTAATACAAGATAGTGTATTGTCTCTCATATTCTGTGCTATTGGTGAATTCTAGTTACTTGTGTTTCTGGTTATTTCTGCATATTCAATTGCTTATATTTGGTAATCATACTGTGCTCTTTCTGAGGAGCAAGATCCTAACAGGTGGAATTAGAACAGGTGTGTTTGTTCTTGGATTTTCTTCCACCTCCTAACAAGTGGTATCAGAGCTTTTGGTTGGGATACTAACAGATTGGTGTAGATCTGGGTAGTGTGTTTTGATTACAGGTTACTCACAAGGTTTTTGTTTTAGTGGGAGTTGAGCAATGGTAGAAAACAGTCAACTACGAATGGAAAAGTTTAATGGCAAGAACTACCAATTACGGAGGATGCAGATTGAGGACTATCTGTATCAGAAAGATTTGTACTTACCGTTGGGTGGGGTTACTAGCAAACCCTTGGATATGAAAGATGAAGAATGGGAGGTTCTTGATCGGAAGGCTCTGGGATCTATTAGATTGAGTCTTGAATCATCTGTGATTTCCAGCTTATCATAGTGTAAGACAACGGTGGAGTTGATGAAATCTTTGGCAAATTTGTATGAAAAACCCTCGGCTTCTAATAAGGTATTTCTTATGAAGCGTTTATTTAATTTGCAAATGTTGGAAGGTGGATCTATTCATAGCCATCTTAGTGATTTCCATGGTTTGGTAAACCAGTTAAGTTCAGTCAATATTGTATTTGATGATGAAATTAGAGCTCTCTTAATCTTGTGTTCATTACCTGAAAGTTGGGAAGGTTTGGTAATGGCAGTTTCTAATACTGTGTCTCCTTCAAAAGTCTTAAAAGTGGATGATGTTGTGAGTGTGATCTTGAATGAAGAGATACGCAGGAAAAGCACAGGTGAATCATCTGGAGATGCTTTGAGTGTTGAAGGAAGAGGAAGGCCAAGAGAGAAGACAGAGCGTGGGAGATCAAGGTCGAAGACAGGCAAGAGATCCAAGTCCAGGTATGGCAGAATAACCTACTGGAAGTGTGGAAAGCAAGGGCACTTAAAGAGAGATTGCAGATCGGGTGAAGATCATCATGAAGGACATGGAGAAGAAGCAAATGTTGCGGGTTACGTTGCACAGGATGCTCTGGTATGTTCTTTGGATAAAGTAGAATCTTGGGTATTAGATTCAGGTGCCTCTTTTCATGCATCCCCACATAGGGAATTTTTTCATGAGTATGTCCAGGGAGATTTTGGAGAAATTTGTGTAGGGGATGGTAAGCCTTGTCAGATTGTTGGCAAAGGCAAAGTGAAGCTGAAATTGTAGACAGGTGACACATGGGTGTTAAAGGAGGTCATGCATGTCCCAGTTCTGAAGCGGAATTTGATTTCTATTAGAAGTTTGGGTGAAGAGGGTTGCACAGTAACTCTCACAGCAAACTCTTGGAAGGTTACCAAGGGTACACTTGTTGTAGCTAGAGGTAAGAAAGTAGGTACGCTTTATCTATCTACTTGTTTTACTGATTCTCTTTCTGGGTTATCTACTTCAGCTGTAGATTCAGAGATGTGGCTTAATAGGCTTGGTCACATAGAAAAGAAGGAGATGCTTGTTCTTGAGTCAAAGAGTATGCTTTCAGATTTGGAAGGCATGGATCATGGTTTCTGTATGCAAAAGAAGAAGGTGAGGTTTCTTGAGGAATCCGATGTTAGTGACAAGAACAGGAAAGCCTTGGTTTTCAAGGAGAAAGTGACGGACAGAGTTCAGCACAAGGTGCAGAGGAATTCTGAGCAGAGCAAGGGTGATTTGGACAAGGGTTTGATCCAAAAGGAGCTCATGGGAAAAAGTCAGGTCTCATAATAAAAACACAGAGACCGACGTCGGCAGGAAAACCGGCGTCGATGTCCAGACAGGGACCGACGTCAGCTATGTGCAGCCCGACGTCGGT
Organism: Torreya grandis; assembly: GCA_037957365.1. Lineage (NCBI taxonomy): Eukaryota > Viridiplantae > Streptophyta > Pinopsida > Cupressales > Taxaceae > Torreya > Torreya grandis. Next base: position 1,197,841 of record JARHVA010004414.1, on the reverse strand, counting down.
GACTCGGGGCAGACAGAGACCAGCGTCGGCCATGGGAAACCGACGCCGGTAAGGGAGGCAGTCGCAGGGAACCGACATCGATCGGCTGTAGACTGAGATGTGACCGGCATCGGTCACTGAGATGAATTTTGGGTGGACAGCGAGTTGTCATGGAGTCTCAAGCGCCCATATGGAGGACTGAAGGTGTAAGTAAGTTCTTAAATTCATCATTTCCCTTCTTTACACTACTTGTTGCTCACTTATGGCATAGAACCAGGAAGTTATTAAAGAAGCAGAATAGGTAGATCCAGGAAACAGTGGGAGCTAGGCATGGATGAGGATGTGATTCCTTGGAGGAGAACCAAACGGGTGTTTTGGGTAGAGTTGCCGGCTGGAAGTAAGCACTGAGAGACGAATGGATGTTAATGATGAAGAAGAGTGGAAATGGATACGTGAGATGGAAGATCAAGGTATATGGTCTTGTATTAGCTGCAGGCAATGGAGGTTTGATCATTGTGTTTCTCTTTACCAGGTTGGATAGTATTAGCTACACTATCCTATTTCTGTATGATGTGTTTGTTGTAGGGTTACATATACAGGTATTGCTGAACTAAAGGTAAAGCTAGTTCAGGTGTTTGTCATGGAGAATCTGGGAGCAGCAAGATTCTTCGGCATGAGTGTGTTCTAGAGACATGGTAGGTCATAGGTTGATTTTGTTTCAGGATGATTGTGTGAAACTGGGTAGCACGCCGATGGTTGGACAGTTCTATGAACAGTGTCTTGATTCACATAATGAGGTTGAGTGCCTGGTATGTACTAAACCTGAGTTTTCCCAAGCAGTGGGAGTTGTCACAAGTTGGAGCCAATCTGAGAGAGAACCATTGGAGGACTGTTCAGTGGATTCTTACAGGGACTAGCAGCAGGTGCACATGCTATGCAGGTTCAGGTTAATTTCTACATGGTTGTAGATGTGGATGTGGCAGGTGATTTGGATGACAGGTTTTACACTACAGGTTTGTGGTGGTTGGTCTTCAAGAGTGGTCTTGAGGAGGGATACAAAGCCAAGGAAACAAACTAGACTAAGTACAGGTACAGGTACAGGTTGTAGTTGTTTATCTCCAAGTGGGAGATTGTTGAGTTGTGGAGCTAAAAGCTTCAACCCTTTGCAAACTAAAGGAACAATGGTTGCTGAGATCTAGGAGCACCGGCGTCGACAGTAGGACCGATGTCGGCAGAGACCAATGCAGAAGGCCACCGGCGACGGTAGGGAGTCGGCTGACGTCGGCAGAACCAGACAAGCAGGGACCGACGTCGGTCGCCTGTGTGTTCTAGAACTGCTCGTTTCACAGATAGTTAGTTAAGTGAACGAAGAGTTTGCATGTTGAGACCAGTTAGAGTCTTGGGCTGTGAGGATAATTGTCTAAATTAAGAGTCTAAGTTATTGTTTGAGTTACGGATCTATTTATAGACCCATTGGCATGTATTGTTTATGTATGAGATAGAAAGGAAGAGTTCCTTCTAGTTGTAAGATCTGTGAGTTGCAGGTTGTTGCAAGCTCATTGGGGATCTACATGTAAGTTTGGTCTTTGAATTGCAGGTTGCAGGTTCATGAGAGATCAGCTTGAAGTGCTATAGAGTGCTTGGTGTACCGGCAGGGTTATTACTAACTGGTTGGTGAGGTGAACACCAATTCTGTGTGTGAGTTGGTTGTTGGGACCATTTTTTGTGTAGGAGAGTGTGTGTGAGAAGAATCACTGTACACTTGAGGTGTGGCGAACCTCTGTAAGGTGAAAGAGTGTGGCAGCTCTTTGTTGTATTCTTTTCTGTATAGTGTTAATACAAGATAGTGTATTGTCTCTCATATTCTATGCTATTGGTGAATTCTAGTTACTTGTGTTTCTGGTTATTTCCGCATATTCAATTGCTTATATTTGATAATCATACTGTGCTCTTTTTGAGGAGCAAGATCCTAACAGGTGGAATTAGAACAGGTGTGTTTGTTCTTGGATTTTCTTCCACCTCCTAACAAAATATCTAAATGCAGACAACATAAAAAATTTACTAATGATAACCATTGAAACTATTAATATAATGTTTATTATTTAATGTGGTGTGTCGAGGGTTCTATCCATTCCTTTGTCATCCCCCAACACATCCACCTACATCACTCTCTCCAATTATGCTCTCCCTCCATCATAAATTAAGGGATGAATCTCTCTTACATGAAACTCATGACAAGCAAGTAGTTAGTTCAAAACATCATGAGATATATCAAAAAATACTTCTATAAAAACAAATCAACGTGATCATAATGTAAATAATATACTATACGACTAGCTTATATAAATAAAATCATGTAATCAAAACAACATTTGACTATCCCATAACAACATATGACTTATATCATAGTTAATAATAATCAAATCAAATTACCAACCATAAAAATTTATGGATATTAAATTAAATTTACTTAGTTAGAAATTAGGATATAAAAATTATTGAATGACTCATTTTCTATGTATTGAGAGACATTTATTGTCATGCTTAAGCATTTGATTTCATATATATTATCTTTGATTATATTTCATATGTTCTGATGTTGTGGGTTTGAAATGTTTAATTATGTTTCATATATCCTTATGTTATGAATTTGAAATATTCAGTTCTAATTTATGTTATTACATTGGTATGTGCTGATTATAATTTTAAAATGTTAACATTTTTAATGATGTGATGTATTGATTTGACATTATTCACATATATATGGTCTTGTCCTTTCAAAAATGTCATTATTCATACATGATATTTACCTAGTCTATTCTTGAAGAACTTATCATGTTACAAATGTTATCCCCTAATTTTGGATCATTATTTCCTATATTCTAGTCTATTTCAATCACATTCAAATGGATATGGTTACAAAATGAAGTCCTAGTGATATAACTATGAAACCCTAAGGTAACATAGGGTTTTCTACATTTTAGACAAAGAATAGGTTCACCAATATGGTTTATCTTATTTTATATTTAGTAATCTAAATAACCCAATTCATTGATACTAATAAAATTATATACTATATGTCTAAATTAATAAAATCTTAATGTAACTAAGATTTATTGCACTTTATTATTTATAAAAACAACCAAAATAATAAGGTACTTAACTTGTTTATGGTTATGTTATGTATCTTACTATGTCATGGTCATAAAGTAGGCCTTGCAGAGGACTTGCATTGAATTCAACCAATAAATACACTATCAAATTTTATAGGACATCTATGGTATTGTTTAGATTCTTATGGTATCCAAATTCATCTACTATAAACGAGATTCATCTTGGAGATATTTACATGATTATGATAGTTTTGATCACTATGTTTATGTCTACAAGTGGAACATGTGTCTTTAGACACTTCAAAACTACTAATTTAGTCAAGAAATAGGATATAAAATTTATTATCACATCTCTAATGTTATTAGGATTCCATGGCAGTCAAATTCATCCACTATGTATGATATTCATACAAGAGTTTTACAAAAGTCTATGATAGTTTGGATAACTTCATCTCTGTATATAAGTACATTATATATATTTGGATACCTTAAGACTTACATGAATATATTTAGTTTTTTCATCAAATCCTAGCTTAAATTTTTTATACCAATGTGACATGGAAAAATGGGTTAGTAAGATGGGTTGGATTTACTTAAACTAATCCCTAATGATTAGTTTAGCATTGCTTATATTTTGAATCTTGTAAATAAGGCTTAAACCATCTATATATATCCCAATATCGTGTGTGTGTGTGTGTGCGTGTGCATGCGTACGCGCACATGCCAAATCATGTAAATGTAAGTCTAATTGAAATTTTACATAGGTCCTCCTTTGGTATATGGATAAAAAAATATATATCCTTTGGAAACATTAGAATTTGAATAACAATATGCTAGATGGTTTTTTTTTAAAGTGTGCTTTTGTTAATCAGTGAATGCTCATCCTTGAAATTCATATACATGAATTTTATATATAGGTTTCTCAATTATGAATTTCTTAACTATTGGTAGGCACATGATGAAAAAAAAATGTAAAATGGTAAAACAACAACCCTAAAGGTGGTGCATTCTAAAACAAGACTAAAAATATGCTGGGGAAAATCTAGTAAATATAGACATTGTTGATAACCTAGATAAGTAAAGTATATAATTATACCCAAAATTAGTACAAATGCACCTATATGTTCCATATTCACCATTAAGAGTATACATGTGTAAAGTCACAAATAATTATTTTACTAAAAACCTTATACAAAAGTGAGGTGTCTACAATATCCTACTTTTAATTTGAATTCAAATGATTTTCAAATAAAAATATATAAATAAAAATATTATAATTGTTTTAATAAATTTAATACTATCATAATTACAACCACTAGGGGGTGAATCAATGTTCAAACAGTTCATTCAAAACCAATCTAGTAAATAAGCAATGCATAAAGAAGCAATCACATAGACAAGAAGCAAGATATCAACACATCAACACCATATCTATATGGGAAAAAATCATGGAACATAAAAACCACTATCACACCACTTGGAATACTATCCTATAAGTAATTAAATAACATTTGGTGTGGCACCAACCCCCCAAGGAGCTCCAACTGCTACTTAGTCAAGCACCCACTCAACTAGTCTTTAGAAAGCACAAAATTTAAAGGAGGAAAAAACCCCATAAGTGACTTAGAAATAAACCATCCAATTCAAGGACACTTTTGAAATCTCTAACCTACAAGGTATATCCAACTCCTTTCTTGACTAAGCACCAACCTAGCTAAGACAAGATTGATCACCTCAAGAAAACTTGTTTCTCTCTCAATTAATGGTGACTTATTATTAAAATCTATCTCTTCTATATTTGATTTTATATCTTATTCATACACATATAACATTCATTTTATAGAGATAATTATGTTATATCACCTAATATATTTCATTTCAACCTTCTACCCCTCTCAAACAGCCTCTTAAGCTTCCTCGCTCAACATGCCTCTTCGAGGCTCATTAGGTTCACTTACCTAGTTATCTACCTACAAAATATATATTAGATGATAATCATGGTTTATATATTATTTTTATTTCATAAATTACCTAATTCTAATCCTCCAAGATTTCTTCACTTTGCTATTATATCCTCAACTCTCTAACTTGCTTAAATAAGCCAATTAGGCCTTGCTTATATACTCAACACTTGCTCTTATCCATATTGTTATACCAAGAAACTTAAAACAATTGGTTTACCATTGGAATTTTTCATTAAACATGTTTAAAATAATAAAAATCCACCATATATGTTGGCCACCATTCTCATTAGGATCAAAACTAACTTTAGACCTTAAAGAAGACCTAAAGCAATTAGGTTTATCTTAAGCACACATTACCACTCTAAGCCGTCGGACCATATTGAGTCTCTTAAAAAAATATAATAACTTTATAAAAAAAATATAATAACTTTATATATGCCTAAAATAGACCATTTATAACATTATAATAGGTCTATACCACCTGTTAGTGCAACTCACTCCTTGAACCATGTTATTAGTCCTACTTGCCATTAGGCCTTCTCACTATTAAAAAGTCTATCTCATAAAACTAAAACATACAATCAACTTTATCAAAAAACCATATGATAAAATAAAATAAAATTATCCTCCACTACCTCATCATAACCACCATGTCCATTTGAGATTACCAAATAGACCAATAATATTCAAACCAACTCTTGCAACATGACCCTTTAGAATGGTCTAGCACTACCAAAGTATAATAAAAAAGTATTTGATAACAAACATACGCATATGAATTTATAATGAATATAGACACATTGATATGCAACTTAGATACCTATTTTACAACTTCATATACATTGGATTATCCATCTCAATCCAAAACACCTCAAAATCATCTTTCTTACCAACATGCAAAAAACTATCAAACACATTGAAAACATAGTCTTGAAGAACATTATTTTTAGAATTTGAAAGGATAATTACTGAACTTATCAAAATTAATAAATTATATATTAATTATATATCAACCTAAAATATTTATATTTCAAACTATAGTGAAAACCATTGGTCTTACAAACCAATCTCTTAATACACTCTATCACAATGTTTACACAGTCTGATAACCCATCTTGGTTTTCCACATCTTAACACCTTCGAGTAACTCAAAACCTTCAATTGAGATTTTATAGTTCATATAGGTCCTTTATCACATCATAATATTAATATAATTATTTATCTAAGTGTAAATATCCTCCAACTTACCATTCTCACTTACATGCATAGAGCTGCCATTCTACCTTAAGAACCAGTCATGGTGAACATGACTTCCAATATCGATAAGATAAATTTATTGAAATTTAAATGAATTTGGATTATCCTAATAAAAAATTATAACATATCCAATCACACAGGTATAGAGGTCATATGAAAAATTTAGAACATATAGACCAAACATTGAACCTCACTCTTTCACTAGCTTCACTCACACAAACATGTCACTTTGAGAGTGCCTTCCAGCTTATGTATGAGCATCATAAAACTTCATAAAATAAGATAAAATGAGTTATAGGTCTTTAAAAAATAACACAAAAAATTTGATCTATCCCTAATCATCTTAAATACTTCCCTAAACTAATTCCCACTCTAAATGTTTTTCTCACTGTTTTCACTCTTTGCCAGTTTTAGTGATAGGTCAACTTGGGTGAGAAAATTAGTTGACATAGAAGCTATAAATTTTTTTAAAAAAACATAATGGACATAAATAATTAGTATTTTCCTTCAAACTTCCTCCACTTGCATGTATTGACCTAGTTAACCCTATATGTAGCATTAAAATCTTCTAAAATAAGCATATTTTTATAGCTTCCACTCACTACCCCTAACAAACCACTGCCACCTAGATATGCCTGATAGATTCATACACAAGATCCAAACATCAAAATTTCCTTACCAATCCATTCTAGGCCATTTCTAGCATGTTCTCTCCAATTGGGACATTAAGAGGGTTTTTAGAGGGTTTTAGACCATTTAACCTTCTTAACATTTATTCATACAATATTTCCCCTAAAACCACTTGTTAATTTTTAAAAAACATTCTGAGGGACATTTTACATCTCTCTCAAAAGGCTCAACTTTGCATACAACTGTCACATGTGTCAATGAGCATCAAAAGATCCTTCTCAGGCTTGGAAACCTTTAATCTACATACACAAGAGACCTTAAAACATGATTTCTTGCTTTATCCTTCAATGCATGACCTCAGACTTGGTCAAAATACTTGACATAATGTATCAAACCTCAAAATATGCTCACATGTTCTTAAAACACCTTGGAAAATCATCTTGACCCTTCATTAGTCCACACTAGACCAATATGCATGTTAGGTCTAGAACCACTAGTCATACTTGGATTTTGAAAACAAGTGAAAATATCTTGTATTATTCTAAAACCATCACACATATGTCAAATGAAATCATACCAACCTCATGCAATACCAACCTCATTCACATAGGTCTCACTCTTCTCTTTTTAATAGGTTACCGATCTTGTGCCTTCATATTAGGTCTCTCATGCAAGGATTAGGCCTCAAACTTGACCTTTATGGCATTATAGATGCACTTTAAACATTAATAACATTTTTAAATTACTTATCACATGTTATATAAATATTTTTCATCATTAATAGGTCATGTTAACATCTTAGGACCCCTAGTTAGATTAGTTAGAGTTAAAGACTAATTTACTTTTGTATTAGACCTGTAGATCTTACCTCTATAGCCACACATTCAAACATACTTGGATGATTTAATGCTTCAAATGCATGTTAAATGTCCTACAATATACTTTTATGAATTTTTACATTCACCTCCTAGAATCATAATGCTCCTTTTCACACCAAACAAGGTATCCCATTCTCAAGCGTTCTCATTACTTTATGACCTTATCCTTCATCAAGGACCTATAACTAATCATTTAATAATTACTTATTATCCATCACAAGACATTCAAATTGTTCACCATACCTCACACTAGAAGTCTCAAATAGTCAATCTCATCCTCAGGCTTCTTTTGACATCAATGACCATATATAAACATATGGCATCAATGACAACTTGAAACAATCTCCCCCTTTGTCATAGATGGCAAAACATATTGATGGTAAACCATAAATGAACTGATCTAGACAACTTATTCATCAATTTTATTTCTCTCCTCCTTTGACATTAATGACAAAGTGTCTTTAAAACTACCACCTTGTCTTTTCACTGCAACTTCAACAATTCTACTAAAGAAAACTGATCAAATGCTTATCTTGGAGTGATTGAACTATTATTTCTCAACTTGACTTTTTTCTTATCATCTTGACATATGACTTTCATGATTCCACAAACCTTTCTTATATCTTGTCATCTGCTTATGATATGGATCCATTCATCTCTTCATACCTTGCTACCTGGTTCTTAGACTTGAACATAATCACTACCTACTTAGAGATCTCTTGAATCCATACATGAGTTTCCTTTGAATTCATTCTCATCCCAAGCCCTAGACTTTGACAAGAAGACCTATATCTCAATGATATTTTCTTGATTACTCATATATCCTCAACATTTTCCCTTGTCTAAATTTGAACACATGTCAACATTAGATTTTATTTGACTCAAACTTCTTATTAACAAGGTTAGGTCTCCACCTTTGACCTCATACTTTGTGCACATTATTGATCTACCTTTGATCAATCCAAACATGAGATCAACTCAAAAAAATAGCTCGACTATCTTCAACAATTAGAAATATCAAAACTTAAGAAGCATATTAGATATATATACTCCCCTTAAGATTATGCATATCATTTTTAAATGAATTCAAAATACTTATTGAGATACCTCACCTTGTAACCTATTGAAGAACACTTCCAGTGGTCTTTCAAAATATCATTGCTCTTTCAAACCAATCTATGACTCATATATTTTTCTTGAAACTCATGATAAATATGAATTCCTCTTAATGTATTTCAAGTAATCATCATTCATGGCTTTGACTGGCTCAAAACATTTTCTATGAGGCAAACTGTTAGTTACATCTGTGAGACCTCCTTGTCTATTGTAGATCTCTAACAAATAGTCATGATATATTATTAAGTACATATATATTTATCATTCATCAAACTTAATCAAGGTCCTTATACACTATTGACATGTATTATATGATCCTAATGCCATTTTGGTATTCACCAAGATCACTTGACTCACCATGGTAATGATTCAAAGCAATCAACTCTGTAGTCATCTTACATTCACTGTCTCATGAAGTCTTGAAAACCTCATTCATGTCAATCATGCCAAAAGTTTAAAACACCTACATCATCATTGAAATTGACCTTGTTCATCATTGACTATTCCAATAAGGTATAGTCAGCTTCTTGAACCTTCATATCCTCATTGGTCTTGTAGACCAATATCAAACTTATATGCCTTCTTAGAACTCCCCCATTGGATCTTGTCACCTTGATGTTTATATGATTAACAAACATACATGTAAAAAAAAGGATACATGATCATACATTTATATCTTAGAAAGGCTCAAATATACTTCACATAGGTTTCATAAACACACTCAGGTTTCTAAAAATCCTTTTCTCATCTATGATAGCTTCATAGACTCAACTCAACTTCTCTAGCTTGATGATCAACTAATCATTCACTTGAAAAATAATTTGTGATGATACAGATAATTCATAGTATCTTATTTCAAGTTTAAAATAAGATTATTTTAACCTCAATATTCATGAACATCTTCATAATAACTTTCCAAATCTCACTAGAACATTATACCAATTTACATGCTTCTATATTTCTCATCATGATTCAATAGACTTAGTATGGTGTATAAATTAGATCTAGGTACAGACCTAAACCAAGAAATCACATTACTTATACCATGATATCTAACCAATTAGACCACCTTGGAATAGCTCTGATGTAAACATCTTATTGTCATATAACTCCTTCCAAGACTCAACAACCATCCACCAATCTTTCTTCTTCAATAATCTGATGAACATGTTGATCTTACAACTCACCTTCACAAGCCTAATCATTTTGAGCTTCTAGGATCACCTCCAAATTTTTAAACCTTCATCAAAGGATCAGATCTAATACCAATTTTTGGAATTAAAACCACTGAGAGGTGGGGAGGGGGTGGGAGGGGGGTGAATCAGTGTATAAACATTTCATTCAAAACCTTTCAAACCAATCTAGTAAACAAGCAATGCATACAGAAGTAATAACATAAGCAAGAATCAATATATTATGACATGAACACCATAAATATGTGGGAAACACTCATGGGGGATAAAACCCACTATCACACCACTTGGAATATTATCATATAAGTAATGAAATAACATTTAGTGTGGTGTTAACCCCACAAAGAACTCCAACCCCTACCTGTTAAGCACCCACTCATCTAGTCTTAAAAAGAACCAACTTCAAATGAGGCTAAAACCCCATAAATTAATTATAACCAACTCAAAAAATTTAACAAAACTTATACAATCTCCAACCTACTAGGAAATTACAACTCTTTTTTTTTGAATAAGCATTAACCCAACCAAGACAAGCTTGATCAACTCAAGACACCTTATTGCTCTCTCAACTAATGTGACTTTTTATTCAAATATATCTCTTCTATATCTAAATTAAAATAATTTTAATACACTTATAACACTCTTATAATTAATTTAATAATGGTTTCTCACCTCATTCATCTCACTTTAACCTTCTACCCTCTCAAACAACGTCTTAGGCTTCCTCACTCAACATGCCTCTTTTAGGCTCATTAGGGCCACTGACTTGGTTATCTACCCATAAAATATATATTATATGATCAAAATGGTTTACCTATTATTCATATGGTCCTAAATAATATAATTATTCTCCTCCAAAATTTATTCCCTTCCCTATTTTATCGTCAACTCTCAAACTTGCTCAAATAGGCCAATTAGGCCTTGCTTACATACTCAACACATGATATTATCCATATTGGTCAACCAAGAACCTTAAAACACTTGGTTTTCAATTTTAATTGGTCATAAAAAAAAACATTTAACACAATAAAAATTCTCAATATAGGTTGGAAAATCTCATTAGGATCAAAACCAATGTTAGACCTTAAAGGAGACCTAAAGCAATTAGTTATGTATTAAGCACATGCTACCACTCTAAATCCTTGAACCATATTGATTATATTTTATTGATTTAAGAAATTAAAATATTATTAAAATATACCCTTGATAAAATATTCATAGGTACATTCCACTTTTTATTCCAACTCACTCCTTGAACCATGTTATTAGGCCTACTCACCATTAGGCCTTCTCACTACCTGCAAGTCTATCTCATAAAATTGAAGAATAAAATCAATTTTATAAAAAACCATATATTATAAAATCACATTAAAAAATCATAAATTACCTCATGGTCATCACTATGTCCATTGGACATCACCATATAGGCCAATAGGCCTTAAACCAACTCTTGCAACATGACCACTCAGAATGGTCTAACACTGCCAAAGTACAGTCGACAACATTTGATAACCAACATATGAATATTGATTTATCATGAATATAAACACATTAATATTGAATTTATATACCTATATTAAAACTTAATATTCATTATATTATCCATCTCAGTCCAAAACACCTCAAAATCTTCTTTATTACCAGCATGCAGAAAACTATTAGACACCTAAAAAACATAGTCTTGAAGAACATTATTTTTATAAATCAAAAGGATTATTCCATGAATTATAATCTAAACTAATATATTATATAATAATTATATATCAACATATAATATTTATATTTAAAACTCTAGTGACAACCATTAGTCTTACAGACCAATCTCTCAAGCCACTCTCTCACATTCTTTACACAGTCTGATAGGCCATCTTGGTTTACACATCTTAACATCTTAGACTAACTCAAAAATTTACATAAATATTTTATTGTTATTTTATGTATAGAATCACAACATCATATTCATAGGATGCTTTATCTAAGTGTAGACATCCTCCAACTTACCATTCTCATTTACATGCATAGAGTTGTCATTATGCCTTAAGAACCAATCATGGTGAACATGACTTCCAATATCTATAGGATCACTTTATTTAAATTTAAATACATTTGGATGATCATAATATAGCCTTATAATGTCTAAAATCACACATTTATAGAGGTAAAATGAAAATGTAGAACATATAAACCAAACACTAGACCTCACTCTTTCACTATCTTCACTCACATAGACTAGTCACTTTGAGAGAACTTTATATATTATTTATGAGCATCATAAAAATTTATAAAACAAGTTAAAATGAGATATATTATTTAAAAAATATTCAAAACATTTTTATTCATCTTTAATCATCTAAAACACATCCCTAAACTGATTCCCATTCTGACTATTTTTCCTAATTATTTCAGTCTTTATCACTTTTAGTGATAGGTCAACTTCGGTGAGAAAATTATTTGAAATATAATATATAATTTTCCACATGAAAAACATGGAATTAAATAATTATTATTTTACCTTTAACCTTCATCCACTTTCATGTATTGACCTAGTCAACCCTTCATGTATCATCAAATTCTTTAGAAATAAGCATATTTATGTAGTTTCCACTCATTTTCTTGAAAAACCACTACCACTTCGAAATTATTGATGGATTCATCCAAAATATACAAAAATAAAAATTTCCTTACCAATCCATGATGGGCCATTTCTATCAATATCTCTCCAATTGAGTCGTTAAGAGGGTTTTGAGAGGGTTTTAGACTAGTTAACCTTCTTAACATTTATTTAGATAGTATTTCCACTAAAACCACTTCATAATGCTTGTGAAAAAATCTTAGAACCCTTTTACATGTCCCCCAAAAGTCTAAAATTCCCATACAATTTTCACATATACCAATGAGCATCAAAATATCCTTCTCAAGTTTGGAAACCTTCGATCTGAATACACAGGGGACTTTAGAAAGTGATTTCTTGCCTTATCCTCCAATCCATGACTTTATACTTGCTAAAAATCATTCACATAACCTGTAAAATCTTGAATTATTCTCACATGTGCTTAAAATACCTTTAAAACTCATCTTGACCCTTCATTAGGCCACATTAGATTAATATACACGTTAAGCATCACCAGTCATACTTGGATCTTGAAAAACATAAAAACCTCTTTAATTATTATAAAACAATCACACACATGTTAAATGACATAATGCAAAGCTCATTCACTTTCAACCTTGTTCACATAGGTCTCACACTTCTCTTATTAACAAGCTACCAAGTTTGTGACTTCACATTAGGTCTCTCATGCAAGGACTAAGCCTCAAACTTGACCTTACTACCACTGTAGATGCAATTTAACCTTATTTACATTTTAAAACACCTTATCACATGTTATATCAATATTTTTCATCCTTCATAGGTCATTTTTAACATCTTAGGACCCCTAGTTAGATTAGTCAGAGTCAAATACTACTTTACTTGCATATTAGCCATGTAGGTCTTACCTCTATAGCCACACATTGAAACATACTTGGATGATTTAATGCCCCAAATTCATGTTCAAATGTCCTCAGACATCATCTTATGTTCTTTTTCATTCATATCCTATAACCATCATGCTCCTTCTTTCCCTAGACAAGATATCCCATGTTCAAGCCTTCTCATTACTTTATGAGATTATGCTTCATTAAGGACCTGTAACCAATCATTTCATCATTCCTAATTATGCATAAAAAGACATTAAAATGGATCTCCATACTTCACACTATTAGGATCAAATATTAAATCTCATCCTTAGGCTACTTTTGACATCAATGACCATATACAAACATATGACATCAATGACAACTTGAAACAAATATAAACTTGGTAAAATGAACATTACCTTTATGCATAAAGGATGTAATATTTAAATTGATCCTAACAATAATCACTTAAATTAATATTTAGAATGGAGGAAATTTTCATATAATATAGACTTATGCCTCCCAAAACTATATTGTATTGAATATTAAAAAGGAATAATTTACATATATTCCAAATAAACTCTTAAAACTAGATTGGATTGAATTTAGAAAGGGATAATTTACATATATTTTAAAAAACTAGACTAGGAGTATGATAATGATTTTTATCTATCATCCATATATTACATTGGAGATAATTTAGAACTATAAATTTTTGAAAAAAAATTACTTATTTCTAATAGTTATTTTTGGATTTAGACTAGTAATAAGTCTAAATTATTTGAAATGGTTCCTAATGATATTTAAGAATGTAGAGTATAAAGAATGAAGATTTTATTAACTATAATAATAGTGAAGATATATGTTAATTTTACTTAATACATTGACATGTATGAGTTTATTTATTACTTGAATTTGTATTTTTAGGTTTTTTTGGACAAAAATACTTTTTCTATTGTTCTTAGTCATTTTCAACTTTAAGTTTTTATGGAAATGAAAATAATGGAAAATATATATTTATCATGAAAGTTCCTACCTTTGATTCATATTTAATGGGAACATTATTGATGTTTTTTAGTACAAAATTACATATATAGTTTTTCATTATTAAAACATTCTATATATTATTTAGAAAAAAAAATAAACATGATACATACTCACTCAAAAGATAGGTTTTCTAAAAGCACAATGTAAAGTCACAACCATGCAACTATATAGAAAAATAATTACCCTTGAATCATTACCATAGTTACAATAACACTTCATGATATAAACAAAATTTGTTGGGTTGCGGGTACATGGGAAACTGGTGGAGGAGAATCAGACAGGAGGGATAGACACTGGGGGGATTGGAGGAGGGTTTGAGAAGAATATTGGATCAAAATTTGTGGTTGATGCAAAAAATGGAAAATCTTTTAGCGGAAATGACCCTTTCTATGGATCTCGTGGTTCCCAATTGGGGCAGGAGGTTGAGACAGAGAAAAGCAAAGGCGACTTTAAAAAGGAAAATTCCTCAAAGGAGTTGAAGGCAGGGGATTCAGAACAAAGGACGTGGTCATCCCTGTTTGGCAAGAAACCCACTGGTAAATCCTCTTTCCCACCGGTGACTACAAAATCATGTTGGGAGAAAGGTGAGTATGAAGTTTTTATTCCAGATCCTTTAATAGATTTTTCTGTGTCCTTTATGGATTTCACCTTAGTAGGTAAATTTTTAGGAGCAAGACTAGATCTAGAATCTCTTACAAAAATGGTCAAAAGGAAATGGATCATTCGTGGAGAGATAGTTATTGCACCTATGCTGAATGGTTTCTATTCTTTTACCTTCAACTGTAAAGAAGACCTGAATATGGTTCTGTGTGAAGGACCATGGACGTTTGGAAAATGTTCTCTTACTATCAAAAAGTGGGAGTTGAATATGGATTTCTCAGACTCTTTTTTCTTATCAACTCCCATCTGGGCTAGACTTCCTAGACTCCCTTTAGAGTATTGGCATGAGGACATTTTTAAAGGAATAGCCAGTTCTTTTGGGGAGCTTGTGGCTTTGGACAAGGCTACGGCAATCAGAACCAAACTTCAAACTGCCAGGATGTATGTTAAAGTGGCAGATTTAAATAAGCTCCCAGAAAAGTGGATCTAATTTCCAAGTTTGGTAAAAAATCTCAAGGAATTTTTTTTGAATATTTACCCAACTCTTGCTATGCTTGCAAGAAATAGGGGCATTGGGTAAAAAATTGTCCATCCAGAAGCAAAATTCATTTTAATAGTGGTTTGGATGGGAAAAAGTCCACGGTCCAGCTAAAGAAAGTTTGGAAACCCAAAGAGGATCAGGGACAAGAACAAAAGGATAATGAAGAAACTAAAGATCTAAATGTTGAGGAGGGTAAAGAGTTGTCTTCTGAAGATCCTAAAGGCCCATTTCCTGAGGCAGATACTGAGATCTCTTTTGAGAAAGAAAATTCTGAGACAGAAGGGAAGGGATGGCAATCAGAAACCACTTTACCTACACAAAGCAAAGAAGATTTGACAGATTTATCAAAGCAAATCATTCTATACCAAAGGGTAGAGGATCGATGGAGAGAGGCAGAAGGCAAAGTAGTGCTTGAGGAAGGAGAAATCTTGGCTAAAACTGGAAATAAATTAGAGGAGAGAGTTCCTCTTCTTTCTCAGCCAATGGAGATTCAGGTTGACAATGAATTGCTTTTGGAAGAGCTTTCTGTGAACGTTAAAGGAGAAAATTTAAAGCATTTTCCAAACCAAAGGAAAAGGGCTGAAAAGAAGACAAATACTAAGGGAATAGAAACCGGAAGCAACAAAAAAGACTAGCAAATGAAGGCAAAAAACCTTGCTTCTATTCTGGATAAATCTAGAAAAAGAGAAGAGCAGATTTCAAAAGTGAAATCGGATGTTGGCTGTCCAGACAAACCCGAAAGAAAACCCATAAGGAAAATCAGAGAGCTAGAAAGCAAGCAGAATATAGCTGATGGAAGGCAGGCAACAATTTTGGATTTTACCCCTAAAAAATAGTTATTAAATCATTATTTGGAAATTAGGGGGCTAAATGTAAACTGAATTTTGAGGTTATCCTTGTATAACCTTAGGTTGTTGCTACTTTTTAGTAGGATTTAGGGATACTTCTCCTGGTGCATGTTAACGCTTTATCTTTCTTGCTTCTGTAATAGGGTTTTGGGGTCCCTTCAAAACCTGTTTTTACCTTAATCTAAAACAAAACAAAATAAAGGGGAAAATAACCAAAATTATACATTAGGCACCACTATTCCCATATAAGGGGGAGGAGGTGGTTGTGGGCTATCAAGGTTATTTGCCTAGCCTCCCCTATGAGTGGGATAAATATTAGGTATAATTCACCCATTTTTATTCTCTTTTAATTCTTCATATTATTAATTATGCCTATCAATGGGACAAGGATAATAATAAGTAGCCTAAGGAATTTCCCCTAAGCATTCTCACCTAGAGGCCAAAACCTAGTGTGACCAAAACAATGTAGAGGCAAGGATCATCTTCAATATCCCTCAAAAGGACATAAAATCTTGTGGGAAGGAGGTGGAGGGGTGGAAATGTTTTAGTAGCTATAAGACATTTTTTTCTTGTAGCTATGAGCTCATTAGTCATGAGTTATGCTATGGTGGTCTTAAGGCACCTTAGTGGGAACTTAGCTGATAGTACATAGACCATTACTCTAGTGTCCCATAAGAGTGAATAGATTCTCAAACTCAAGGGTAAATTACTCCAACTACACTTGAATATATAACACTAAGTTAAATATAAATATATTTCTTAGTAATGGAAAACACTTTGTGTAAGAAGTCATCACTAATATAGTTAGGCTCATGTATTTCTAGAGAGAAAATAATTAAAAATCAGAAAATATGCCATAGTTACTTATATATTGTATGGAAGAGAGAATAATCCTCTAAGAGGATAATGTTCTAAGACAACATCTCTTGATTGAAGGGATTAAAAAGGGAATGAATGCATTACCAGGCATCCTGAGCTCTAAAACAAAACTATAATATGTGTTTTGGAGATTCAGGATGACAACTAGTATGGCATCTGGGAGAGGGGACCCCCATGTGTATAAGTTTATCTCTCACATGAATCCATTGATACATATTAAATAGACAAAAATGGATTTTTTAGGTTCCATAATAGCTGACCAAATTGTTTGGAACCTCCTATTCCAAAAAGAGGGGTAATTTTTGGTATTCCATCTTTTATTAAGCATTTCCCAAGGAGCATTATTGGTAGATAGCCACTAATAACCAATCCAATATTGGTACCATATCACTGGGATTGAAATAACCCACGTCTAGTATTTCCATCATCTAGGAGATCGTTAAATTCAAATTTTGAGCAAAACATAGTTTGGGGTAGCCATCTAGATCTCAAAAATAGACATAAAACATTGAGTATTAAAATTGAATTTAGTTTTTACCTTAGGTTAACTGAGCCAAGATATAGAACATTTATCAAAGAGATCACCTAGAACTAAAATAAATGTACATAAAATCCAAAGAGATTTGATTTTGGGAATTTTTTCCAAAGGTTTCTCATTAATGGTAATCATTAGGGACCAATATATACACATATATAGTGAGAATTGATAAATAGGCTAGACTGAACACCATCTCCTTCCCACCTTAGTCATGGATTAATTTTTTCCTAAGACTTGCATGTGATTTTAGTCAAAAAAGTACATGTGATACTGATTAGGTCTAGGGTAATAAGCATAGTCTATATCCCCAAAATTTTCCCATTGTTCCTGCCAAATGGGCATCCATAATAAATATAATTGTGGAGGATAATTTTCCAAGCCTCTTTCCCTTTTATAGATATAACATAATAGATAGGGCAAGACCTTGTTTAGAAATATTAATAATACCTAATCCTACAACTTCTCTAAAATGACAACAAACATCCCAAGACACCCTATGAAAACCTTTGTTGATTTTAGAATTACCCTAGATAAAATATCTAGGCAACTTTTCCAACTTCTTTTATGTTGATTTAGAAGGATCCCAATAAAAGTATTAGTATACATGATTAGTTATAAGATTTTGAATAAATCTTAAATTTTCTAACAAGAGAGGGATTTGGAAATACAACAAGAAGATTTATTTCCACTATGAGAATAACACAATTCCACAATTTAACTTGGGATCCCTAGAAAGTGAAAGGATTAATCAATAATTTTATCATGTCTCCATGAGCAATCCACTTCCATTGTTATCACTCAAACTAGCTAGGTATAGGGCCATAGCATTATTTGAAGAATTGAGTTTTATCCCATTGAATGTTTAAACTATAAGTAAGGAAAAATACCTATAGGAATTACATAACATTATTCACAACTTCTTACTCCTCTTAAAGGGAAAGAAATGAGTGATAAAAAAAACCCCATTTATGAACTAGATGTGGGGTGCATTGAGAAGGTGGATTTCATTTTACAAGACCTTTAAAGGCATAATATCCCAATAAATATCTCAAATCCTCAATAAAAATATTATAAAATGATTTGGAAAGAGGGAAACCATGTCTAATATAATGAAAAAGACAAAAAATCTCAAATTGGTGTCATTATTAGTGAGGTAAGTAAAGGCATCTTGGAAAAGGGTTTGAACAAAGTGAATGAATAAAGGACTAAATCCTAGATCTTATGATATGGATAGAATAAATTGCTGTTAAATCTTGTCATAGGGTACTTCAAATTATATTTTGATTAATAAAGACCTTTGTTTAGAAACCCTAACCCATTTCATTCCTTCCCACACCACTATAATATTATCAAAAATGTATTTTCCTATGATGAAACTAGTTTTTTTAGGCTTAACAATAAGAGGAAGAAAATACCTAATTATGAGGTCCAAGGATTTAGAAATTATTTTATACGAGGCATTCATAAGAGTAATATGTCCTTAATTGGTAATATTTTAATAGATTCCAACTTTGAGGATGAACTTGATATTATCATGATTGATGATTTTACAATGTCTTAGAGGGTTTGGCAGTTTTCATAAGGGAGGATGTTATTTCCTAGACCTTTATCTTGAGCCATACCAATGGTATCTTGAAGAAGTTACTCAATATAAATGTGTTTATATTAGTTTAAGACTACCTTTAATAACTAGTGTGGGGATTAGCGCCAGAAAGATCAAGAAGTCTGGGTCTCCTCCTAACCATAAATAGTTGGTTAGGATTACAAAAAGGACCCTACCAAAAGATACATTAGTAGAGTTGGGTCACATCCTAGCCAAAAATAGTTGACCAAGAGAACAAGAGGAAATAGCTAAGAGATGTAGCTATAGTGAGAGACCAAAAGGGCCCTAAAAGGGGAGGAACAAAAACCATCTCTAATTTCACATTAGAAACTAGTGTCATAGCTAGTGTAGATAGAGAAAGTAGAGGCCCATGACTTAGATTCTACTGCATTTAATTAGAGTATTAATGAGTTAGTTTTAACTAGATAAAAAACTAGCCTAGGCAAAAAGAGGTAGAGACTTAGGTCTCATAAATAACTTTCAAAGTCCCTAGGGATCTAACAACTAAACTCTTTTGGATCAAGAACCAACATGGACAAAAATTGAGGTTTACGTCTCCAAAAAGGTCATATAATGAACCTTCAAGGTCTAGATCCAAGAATAGTAAAAAGAACCTACCAATATAGAGTAAAATTGGGTCTGGAACCAATATGGGATTGAAGAGAGGTCTAGATCTCCATAGACCCATAAGTAACTGGTGCAGGATCCAACTTATATAGAAAAAGTGGAGGCCCATGGCTCAAACATAACTAGAATGCCAAACCCAAGGACACAAAGGACTATCAGACTAGTTTAACTAGATCAGAAGTCCACCTCAACACAACTAGAGGTCCAGGTCTCCAAAGTCAATCATAGAGGAAGAAACCATGTAGCATCCCTAGTGGGGCCCAAAACCAATAAATCATAGATAAAACAAATGTGAAATAACCATGCTATGAATAAGGGTATCAACTAGGGCCTCAAAACCATCACTAGATAATGATTCCATTAACTTGTATTTAGACCACCCCTAACTAGGCTAATACCAAAAAAAAAAAAACTGCACAAAACTTTTCCCATTACCATATTCAAGCAACCAATGCTAAAAGTAAAATAGAGTCCTTTCAAATCTAGTTAAAAAATTAATCTAAAATATTTCATAGAAATATAAAGTTTACTATCTGAATGGCTATAGGACTTAAATAAAATTAACTCCTTATCTACACATCCATAAGGAAAATTCATTGTGTAAACATAAAAAAAAATCAAGTAGGGATCGCACTTTACCATAGGAGATACCACAAAAATTGAGACTCTTATGCCATACCTCAAAACTTTTGTTCATATTTTTGAAGAACTTGGTCAAACCATAACCCTCCAAGGGCCACAAGTCATCCATTAAATGTCTATCCTTTCTAATCTAGGGGTTAAATTATTACATCCATAAATTTGTGAAAGAAAGGGTAGTGATTATCAACTTGCCAAGGTATCTCTAAAGAGGGCACCACATATTGTTAAGAGAAAAGTGGAGAATCTATTCCCCTAATTTAGAAAAATCCTCTATAATGGATTCTCCTCTTAGCAAATCAAGTCACCAAACTCCTTATACAAATGAGTTATCTAAGTCCAAATTTGGCCAAAAGTCATAAATCTCAATGAATCTCAAAAAAATAAGATATCTTCACCAGCAAGCCCTACACCACCATAGTTTAGAAAGTATTGGATTGGTCTAGACACCAACCTAGGTCCACATAAAATGATTCAAAAGTAAGTTTAAAAGTTAGGATGGATGGTCTCTCTATCTAAATAGAGCCACAGTAGTTTAAGGCTTAAATATATTTGACTACCATAATGGATCACTCCATGCTCTAACAAAATATAAGTTACCAGTCTTCCTTACTTCATCCCAAGCCATATCCAATTCAATAGATTCTTCATCATTATGTTGTTCCTCTTGATACACATGGGACCATTTTAGTGCCCTAAATACCAACGGACCAAGAGTAGGATGGGTTTCTTCCTTATCCATTCCCTGGGGAAAAATATCCTAGGTTTATCTTGAATGGCATCATCTCAAATTTTGTCAAGACTATTCCTATGATCAAACACTCTCATTTCCCTCTAGATCTAGTTCATCCTCATCTCCTTCCTTTCTCTCCTAGCTTTCCTTCCTATGTTCATTTTCAAATTTCCTATCATTTCCTCTGGTCCCCTCCATCATTAGTTGTTAACATAATAAATTGTATTTTCTTCCTCTTTTCCTAAATTTTTCATATCCTTCTAAAATGGAATTAATAATATCACTATTCCAATATAAAGGTGTTTATCACATGCCATGTTGTAGTCATTTGAGAGCCTACAAGGGGCAAAAACAAGGCATTAATTTATATCTATTCTTTAAGCATCCAATACTTATTTATAGTGCATAAAAAAGGCTTGTATGATGTTTAGGATATGATAAATGCATTCACTAGAAACCTTAACATATTTTATTTACAATTTTTTATGTGACAAGTTCTTAATTTATTGAAAAATGTTTTAGAGACTCAGTCTTCAATATTAAGCTAATAGATGAAAACTCTAATCTAAGAGTAATGAAGATCTACCATTTAGATTTGATCTTAATTGAGCCATTTTATTTTGAAACATCACATCCAAAGGAGCCTATTACAACCCTTAAGAGATGTGGTTGAATTATTTCACAGAATCTTTATTAACTCTCTCCTTAATTAAAGTAAATTATTTTCCAAAAAAGGAGGAAATTGGTAGTGAGAGTGATGGTTGACTCCTACCAATCAATCCACCCATTATTTCTAGAAGGATGAGGGACCAAGTTCCATACTCACTTTCTATGGGCTAGGGTTGGATCATGTTCTAAATAAGAAGTATTGAGATAAAACTAGCTATTATAAATCTTTACTAGAGGAGTAAAATTTTAGAATTCTATGGACTAGTGATTAGAGAAGTTGACATCAAGGATCACATGAACATGTCTTTCATACTTCCAGGAAAATTAAAATATGCACTAGTCTAAATCCAAATCCTTATCAAGCCTTCTAAGGACTATTTCATTACCTTAACAAAAAAATGACCAAGTGAACCGAGGAGTGGGTGAAGATGACCTATGGTGATGGTTTGCGTCAAATAATCCAAACTTATGAAGAACATATAACCAAACTTCCATCTTGCCAATACATGATCTCATGTGTATGATTATTTATTTATCCTCAAGTGATTCACTCATGTTAAAATATCCATGAAATTTTTAATAGGACATAATAAGGTATTATATTAACCATTGCTAAAGAGAAACCTGCTCGATGACATCATTAGAAGTCTGAAGGTTGATAATATTGAGTATTTATCCATCAAAATTAGAAACTATCTAAATTTCATGGTTATATGGGTCCACTCTGAACTCTATCATAAATGATGCATAGAGTGACATAATCATTATAATGACACTACTACATCATACATCATGTGTAAACATATGACAAGTAACACTTAGGATGATGATTTTAGCTTCCATATGGAGATTAAAACCATCTATGTTCACCTTCTATAGATAGAGGTTTTACATATCTGAATATTTCGAATAATTGTCAGAAACCAAGTACTTACGAATCAAGTCAGTTAAACCACAAACATTCTAAGAGAAAACATTCATTGGAAAATATCAAGGTTCATGGTTTTTCCTTATTGGCTTACTAATGCTACAAATTAATTACTCAAGAACTTTTTTATTGGTTCTTGGCTATAAAATATAAAAGCACAATAAGTCATCATTCAATGTGTAATAAAACCTCATCATTTCTAGTGTAAATAATCCATGAGTGTTGAGTCACCTGATGGCGTGGAGGAGGATTATTTCATTCTTGGGAATCCTGGATGAGAGAATTTTATGAATATGTGTTTCACATTTGAAAGAGAGAGAAATCAGGAGTTAATGATTCTTGAGGTTTTAGAATTTCATTAAACTCTTGAGGAGAATTTTTAATATTTAGACTAGGGTTTGAAAAAAAACCTAAGATGTGACTAAAGGTGATAGGGTGGTTTTAGTAATGGAAATGAGAGGCCTCATGTTGATGGCATGTGCTTTAGGGTTATGATTATTAGGATTATTCCTTTGACCCACCACTTACCATCCATCATTAGCAACTATCATTAGGCAAGTGGTTTCATACATGGCCTTAGATGGAGGGTCTGAAGCATCTATAATCAAGCAATATTTGATCATATGGTCTGAGGCCTAACACTTGAAATAGCCATTGGGGAGATTAATATAAAATACCCTCTAGGTAAACCATTTATCACCAAGTAATATATTAATGATTTCATAAAGGTATCATATGAGGTCAACCTAAAGAAAGATACACCTTTGAGGGTGGGTGATAAAGACCAATCAACTTTAAATAAAATGAAATGACCTAACAATTTAAACAATTGTTCAAAAAATGGCCAAAAAGGCATAGGGAACACAAAGAATTCAACCTAGATAGGGAATTCCACAATGCCTTTTAGTATCATTTTTAGAAATTGAAGTAAGATTATGCTTTCCTTTATTTTATCTTTTCCCATTTTCTTAGAGACTTGTAATTTATTAGAACTTTTTCGAGAGGTATATGCATCCTTCTCATTGTCCATATCTAAGTAGTAAGCTTGAGAAAAACCATCATCAACATCAATAGACTTGGCCAAGAGGATAGGTCTCCTAAAATTGATATGGAGTCCACGAACATAACTCTTCAAAATCTCATAGTCCTTTATATCTTTTCCCATTTTGAAAACCTTCTTGTAGAACTCACTTGTGTAATTTTCACACTTTTTCCCTGATTTTTCCTAATAGATTTCCAATACATGGAACTCTCTTCCTCATAAGGAAAATGATATAATAAATTATTTGTTAGCATCTTAAAATCATCCTTTAGTAAGAGGGGGAAGTTTTTTAACAACCAAGGATGTGCACAAATTTCAATTCAAATAAAATCATGATTTTTTAATTTTAACCTTGAAAAAATATTTTTTTGGCCATTAATATGACACAAACTAAAACATACCACAAATTGGGCTATCAGATGGTTTGGACTTTATGCATTATCATCTTCATCATATGGATGAATCTATATCTTTGTATTAGCCTTAAATGAAGGTGGATTTTTGTTGGCACATGTTTGTTATTCCAATTTATCAAGATCGGGAGCGTCTTCCTTACTTTATTTAAGTGCCTCCATAGAAAAACCAAGAATCTTCATGTGAATCCCCATGATGGACTCCAACCACTCAATATTTACCATATAAATAGACATGTTACCCACTCCTTCAATCTTTCATAATATATTTTTTGCTATAAGAGCATATTTTTCATCAATATGGGCCATACTTCTTTTTTGATACCACTTCCTTCTATAAATGTCATATTTAAAGGGAACTAAGATAACCTAAACTTTAGTGCTACCTACTATAGTGACAATAATATAATTTCAAAGTAAACATAACAAAAAATAACATATTATACTGATTTTAAACAATTATGATACCAATTTGACATGTAAACTATTTTGTTAAACCCTTGTTGCCTTCCCTAAAATAGATCCTTTACTCTCAGTTCAACAAGTGGTTGAATAAGTTATTATTCAAGACTTGTTTTCTTGAGAAAAACAAAGCTATGAAGTGTTTGAAATGAAAGTATAGAGTATTGAACTATAAATGAGAATAAAAATATCATAAACATATAATAACGCAAATATTTATCCTTGATAAACCCAAGGTGGGAATAACTCTAGCTAGGAGAGGCAATTACACTCCCCTTTCCACTCTGTCATTTATAAAATGTAAAAGATACTATTATTTTTTACAATTTATGAACATAGATTCACTATTCCATTTTAAAACCTCATACATAATATTTATTTGCATCTTTTAAACACTTCTCAGAATGCACCAACATTGAGACAACCACTAAACAACTAAAGATAACCTAAACAGAGACCCAATATTTCTAACTTGTATTATGGGTCTAATTCCAAGACCCCTATTATGTCTTCTACCTTACACACAACCTATGTTTATGATCTCCAATATTTGGAGTTCTCCAAGAATCTCAAACAAATAAATAATGAGAAGCAGAAATGTATTCAACCATTCAACCTTGATTCTTTTTGAATTATGGATAAGGTGCTAGTTTATGCAAACTAGAGGTTTTAAAAACACTGGGTAGTTACATAGCCTCTATGTAAATTATGTAATTGTTGACTATAATCATGGGTGGTTATGCAACTACTAAGATAATTACACAATTTCCACCCTATAAATAGCATCAATTCTACTATATTTAGTAAACCTATTATTTTTGAGAGATGAAACAATGTGCCTTCATTACCATGGAGATGTCTAGACTACCCGACTCTCAATTTACCACTATAACATATCTAAATTTTTGGTACATGAAATGGCTTATACATGTATTTTACAAGCATGAATTAATTACACAATTGGGAATAGTGGAAACATATAATATACATGACCAATATAGTGGATCCATATTTTGATCATAACTATATAATTTAAGGCTTTTAATTCCCTAAAATATTCAAAAACTCAATATGGGAGGAAATATATTACCCATATCTTCGCCAAAATACCATTTGCCCTTTTTTGGTAATTGTCCCTTTATCCCAATGAGCCAATGCTCTTGTACTTCTCTTCATGTTGTCATTTTCTTCATTTGTATCACAACATCCTCCTTCAATTCAAAATAACTATCAAGAATGAGGTATTTAATTTGATCCATGAATATCCCTTCATCTTATTTTAACAAGGTAGTTAAACCTTACTAGTCTCCATTTTCCAACATAGAAGGCTAAAAAATACATAAGTTCTCAACATTAAAAACTGAATAGATATTCATATAAGGAGGTAAATAAAGTTTAAAATAATTATTTACCACTTTCTTAACTATTTCAAATGGACCATACCTTAGAGGCCTAATTATGTTAGCCTTGCCTTGGAGCCCTTCTCTACTCAATTACAACCATACCTTGTCTTAAACAAGGAAGTCACGATCTATCATTTGTTGGTCATGCCTTACGTTGTACTTTGATTTTGACTTATTCAGCCTCTCTTGCATATGGAGGTGAACTATATGAATCTTCTCAATGAACATTTCAGCTTTGTGTACTCTTTTATCCACTTTTCCATTTCCTTTGTATGGTTATCTCAAAACAACATCAAATGTACATGGAGGTAAATATTAAAAAAATAAATCAAAAGGTGTCTTAATAGTAGAATAATGTACCACCCTATATTATTAGTGTTATAGATACACCAAATTATTATCTCAATTTGTTAGATGTGTCCTACTGTACCCTCTCAAGAGTTATACCAATATTTGTTTTACAAATTGGTTTTCCCATAAATTTGTGGGTGAAAAGTGATAGAATATTTTAATTTAGTAAACATATTCTACCAAAATGTGGCTAAAAACATCTCAATAAATCTTACGTCCCAATCTAAAATAATATAAATAGGCAAAGGAAAATGAGCCCATACATTAGTGGAAAAAACTCAACTACATTACTACCATTGAGGGTCTTCTTACAAGGAATAAGAATGCACATCTCATTAAACTAGTCTATAACCACAAATAGATAGTCATGCCCCATCCTTGACATAGTAAACCCACTTAAAAAATCCATTTACATAATTTCCCATGGCTTATAAGGAATTGGCAATGGCATATGAAAACCCAACTTCCTATTACTAGGATTTTTTATATCTCATAAAACATATCCTCTTATAAAATTTGAAACATCAAGTTACATATTAGGCTTATAGACATAACTTTATATATGTGCAATAATTGTTTAAAACCAAAATTTCATGTAACTTTTGAAGTATTTTCTTCCCTCATTAGCTAAACTCTTTTTTATTTAGGCACATAAATCATACTTAACTTATAAAGTAACTGAACTTGAAGGTAATAATATTCTTTGGGCTCAAAACTTGCACCTTGGGACCAATTTACTTCAATAAATGGCTCCCTAATTCTTTTTAATGATCATATCCCTCTACATGAAACTCACATGTGAGGGGATAAAGAAAAGTTATGGTGTCCATGGATGAAAGTAAAAGAGGTATACATTACACACAATATAATTTTTTAGTCATAACTTTATTATATTTGATTACCAAATGACAGTTTTGTAACAAATCCATCCACTTATAGTTTATAGCTTTTTGAAGTTTAGTTTGATATTATAAATGTTATATAGGTTGGTGATGCATATAAACATTTTTTTCCTTACCCATAAGATAATGTTTCCATTTCTTGACCTCTTGAATAAGAGAATACAATTATTTAACACATATACAATAATTTATAATTGAACCATGAAATAAATATGAATTATAAATCACCAACTTACTTTCTTATAGTACCACAACTCCCACAGCATAATCACTAGCATATGTGTCCACATCAAACTATAAATAGATGTGAGATAAAGATAATACCAGAGCATGGATAATATTTTACTTCAACATATCAAATTATTTTCATTGATTCATACTCCAAACAAAGGTATTAACACCTATTATCATTACATGAAAAGGGGCATCTAGACATGAGAAAATATTGATCAAATTCCTCAAATACTAAATTACTCAAAGAAATATCCTTGTTTTGTTCACATAACTAGGTTTTGAACTATTCAATATGTCTTATACCTTTTTTGAATCAATCATGAATTTTCCATACCCAAACAAATGCTTCAAATAGACAAGTTTTTCTGAGAAAACTAACATTTATTTTTATTCAACACTAACTTTTTTTATATGGTCAACATGCTCATAAAATGTTATGCTAAAAAAAGAATGTTTCCAAAGTATAAATGATAAAGGAGTCAATATATATCCTCATTACCTCCTTGATCATCCACATGAAGGTAGTTAGTGTATTGCATAGCCCTAATGGTAGTAAAAACTACTCATACAAAGGTGTTTTGAATTTTTTTTTTCCAATTTTTTTCTTATTTAATCCTCACTTAGTGATACCTAGATTTCAAATCAAGCTTAGTGAAATAATTGTCATGTTGAAGTTGATCAAGAAGATCATCAGTGTGTGGAGGAGGGTACATATTATTTATGGTTATATTTTTAAGTGCACTATAAAATGTATAATTTATCTATGAAATATTTTTATTTGGTACTAAAACAATAGTAGAAAAACATGTAGAAGTACTAGGATGGAGTACATCTTGCTTAATCAAACACTATACTTTTTTTAATTCATTATCAATATCTAGGGACTTTCTATATATTATGAGATTTGGAAATCAAATGTCAAGTAGAAAATAAATTTCCATGCTCAATATACCTAGCTAGTTTCAACAAATAAGCTCATGGAAAACATCCTTGAATTGTTTCGCTAACTCTCCCATGTACTTTCTCTCTTTGTTAGTAAACATACTACAAGAAGTCTTATGTGTAACAATTTATTCATGTTGAATGTCTTTTAAAGAAGAAAATAAAACAACCCAGTAGCATAAATAAGCTTCTTAAATTTAAATAAACTTACTAAAGATAATTTAAAATCACCTTTGTCATCTCAAATAATGTATCTCTTGGCATCATTCATCAAATGATATTGGTTAGATATCCTCCTAAAGATAATGACTAAGATATACAAGTAAGGTCCTCCAAACACTAATCACACAAATGAAGAGGCACAAAATCCACTGTAACTTCATCATTGAACTGTACATTAATACCATACTTAACTTATCATTACCTAGTCACCTTGGTTTCTACACCTTTCTTCACCCAATGTAGAGCATATGGACTTGGATTATTGTAAGTTCGTATCTTTAATTTCTCTACTAAATGTTTACTTATCAAATTTAATTGTGAACAAGTATAAAAAATCATCCACCTTTGTTTTATTCATTTGAATTTTTATATGTTAAATCTTATAAAGTTTTCTCTCTTAAGAACTTCTACTACCCAAACACACCTCTCTATTTATGGAGGTAAAATACAAAGTTTCATCTACATGAGAGCTATGACCAATATTATTATCTTGGAAAGAGACCATAGCCTTATTCTTATTTTTTTCCTTGAATGGATGCAATTCTAATTTTATCTTCCAAGAAAAATCCTCAGAGTGAGTATAAATATCACATTTCCCACAATGCCTTTTGATATCCTTTTTAGATTTATTGAAGTATCATTATTCTTACTTTTATTTTCACATTTGGACAACCTCTTTATGGAACTCACATATGTAATCCTTCATGCTTTGGCCTTGGATTTCACTAAGGTATTTATAATGTACATGGACCTATCCTCCTTATAAAAAAGAGGATACAGTTGCTTCTTGATTAGCATCATAAAATCATTCCACTTAGTAAGAGGATGGAATTGTTTTAGTAAAACCAAGGAATGTCCATAGATTTTAAACCAATTAAAATCACTATAATATAATTTTAACCTTAAAAAATAGTTTTTGTGGCTCTCATTAATCTAATACAAACTAAAATATACTCTAATTGGGTTAGCTAATAGTTTATCCTCTTTACATCCAAATCTCTGTAATATGACTAAATATTTATCTTTACCTCAACATTAAATAGAGGTGGAATTTAGTTGGCATAGGTTTTTATTCCAATTTATTAGGCTTGGGAACATTCTCTATTATTGTTTTTATTTCTCCCATATA